>JABJVR010005864.1:0-13072 GCA_025773905.1 Chitala chitala | reverse complement strand
GGGATGGGCTCCAGGTTTCCCCGCGACCCTCACCAGGAATAAGCGGTTAAGATAATGGATGGATGGATGGATAGTCTATGCTAAAAAGAGAATCATGTGACTGGATAGATAAAATCGAGGGTTTTGCTGTAGAAAACCTATTGCAGCAGAGGACAAAAGTGCCATTAATCAGTTTTGACACACAATTTCAATGTCATGGATGGAAAAGAAATTCCCTTCCAGGCAACGGGCTAATGAGCAGGTTTGCGTGACCACATGACTCACATCCTCAACTTTGACAGCAAGCCCACAGTAACCATGACACGCCTCAGCAGCATGGAGACAAGTCAGTCAACACCAGCATTACAATGTGATGCTGTCTGTAAACGACAGCATACGTATGATTTTGAGTATCTGTCCTGTCATCTCGCGTTCCGGTTCCTGCGGAGTGTGATTTTACACAGGTTATTTTACACAGGAAGCGTAGTACATTAAGCAGAAAGGTTTGAGTTCTTGTCAAACATCCCAATCACTCATCTGCTATGTGTATAACACAAACAAGCCTTGAGGGACTGTGTTTAATCTGTGTTTAATTCCCACACACCTCCTACTCCCTAATTTTGCTACCCCCCATGACGGATGTCCTACAGACTCATTTGTGCCCAAGTCTGCTGTGTGTAGAGCAAGATTCACAAATGAGTGGGAAGATTTGCTATTCTACTGCTCAAACATTCTGTCAAAAATAAGTTTTCTCCACCATCTAGAGAAGATGCTGAAGTGCATAGAGCCAGAGGCCTCTATGCAACCCAATGCTACATTCATTCATTACCATAGTACTGTAGCTGGGGGAGACCACAAGACAACTGATAGGACACTGTGTTCATAGAAACTAACTGGACTGTGATGTCCTGAGTTCTGTTAATTAATCTATTATCACTCAGTGATGCTACCAGTTGCACTTCACACCAGGTTTTGTTTTATTTGTTGTGCAGATCTATTAACTGCAGTAAGGTATGAAACTAGTGTCTGTCCAAGGACTTTATTATTTAAGAAAATGCTACCATTCTGTTAATGTGGAAAAAATATGAAAACCAAATGTTTAAGACAAATTATGTATTTCGAAAAACCAGTTACTGTAAGTTTTAATTATTTTAAGCACAGCGATGTGCAAGATTGGTGCATTTTTTATGCTAAGCATTTTAAGGGCATCATAGTCCAACACAATGGTTGTGTCAGTCATCTGTGGTCATGGGTGAGATTCCAGCCCTCAGTTCATTGTATGCAGTATGTTTTCCTGGCATCTTTGTGAATTTGTTCTGTATGTTCTATGCGCATAGAAAGGTGGTTCAAGGGAACTGGGGACTTTACCACGAGAGCGTGTGCTGTAATGGCCTGGAGTGTCCTGTGTTGCTGGTGTTGGCCCCTTTGTAGCCCTGAACCAAATGTGGATTTTGCTAAATTTTTCTAGGTCCTGCCATCAGTTCAGCTCTCTTTTGGGTCCAACAGGTCATGGAGGCTGAGGTGAAGGTTAGAGGAGTGCATTACATTGTTAACTATACCAGCAGGTGAATGGCTGCACTGAACTGAACTTTAACTTGTACTGTGCAAGTATTTATTAACCAATGGGAGACATTCCGTTGAGAAATAGTTGCAATAAATATGTAATATGACAATGTAACATCATTTCAGGAACAGGACAAAAACATGGTTCATCAACCAGATAAGCTCCAGCAGAAATAGCCTAGCTGGAACCTCACTGTCATCTGTAAATGGATTTTCTGACTTGAATAGGGTTGGTATATTGGCCAATGTTCTTTAATATTTCATTGATCATATGAAGCTTAAAGTCAAGTCAGTTTAATGAAAAATCTGTGTTAGTTATTTTTCAATGTTCATACCCTTTGTGAACCAGAAAACTATTTCTGCCTCTTCACTTCTGCTTCAGAACCAAGCAGTGGGGTTCAGCTGTTACCCCTGAATGGCAGTGATATCACAGTCACTGTCTTGATCTGCAGGGTTGTTATTTCTATTACATGACATAATTAGTCTATATTATCAAGACAAGTCAAATTTATTTATAAAGCACATTTTAACACAACAGAGTTGACAAAAGTGCTATACAATACCTAAAAACACATGCTGCAGAAAAAATTGTGTTGCAGTTTGTCTCTTCCCAGCCTTTGGGGCTGCACAGGCCGGTGCATGCCCTGTGCCAATCCCAAGCCCTGATAAAATGGGAGGGTCATGGATGGAAGGGCATTCTGGAAGTCAATGTGCAGATCATTAGCTGGATACGGGTCACTCTGCTGTGGGAACCCCCTCATGGGGAGCAGCCAAATGTTGACTAACACATTACAGTTCATCTCTAAATTTACCAAAATATATGAATACATTAATTGGATTTTATAAATCAAATTCACCCCCAGGGAAGACCCAGGACACGTTGGAGGGGCTATATTTTCTGACTGGCCTGGGAACACTTTGCGTCTCCCCCCGGAAGAGCTGGAGTAGGTGTCTCGGGAGAGGGAAGTCTGGTCGTCCCTTTTTAGACTGCTGCCCCAGCGACCCGGCCCCCGATAAGTGGCAGAAAATGGATGGATGGATGGATGAATGAAATTCACAACTATGTGCTTGGTATGAACCAGATTCTCTTGTTTTTGTTATTTCATTCTGCATCCTCCTACACCCTGGTCATCATCATCATCTGCTTCTACAGAATAACAACTGGAAGGGTAAACTAGCTCAGAAAACGCTCATCTCCTGGGACTTCCACTTCTGTTTCCGTCTTCATCTGTAAATTGTAACAGCTTGTGTAGTGTCAATGCCACTGCATGTTTTAATTAACTCACCACTAAGCTGTGTGTTTTGCATTTTATAACAATAGCAAATTTGACATTTTGAGATTTTTGTAGCTAACAATTATATAATTCTTCAATGATTTTTTTTTTGTCATCTTAAAAGAAAAAACAAGGTCACTTTCATAATGTCCCATGCCAGCATCCTCCATCCATTTTGTTCATATAAAAATAGAGGTCATTTTTTGTAATCTGAGTCATTGAATTTTTGTGATCCCCCCCCCCTCCCCACTTGTGTTTACAAAGCATCATCTTACACCTCTGCTACTGGATACTGACAGTTTGTAAATTGTTCTCATTTACAGTGACAGTATTAGCTCAGAATGGATCCATATTTCAAGTTATGAATAATGAATCTGTTTTAAAGGGAGTCTATTCATATTTTTTTCCATTTTATGGTAATGTTATAAGCTACAGTTTGCCGCATAATGTCTGAAACTGGCATTGGGATCCAAATGCAAGGGAGGTCATAATTTGTATGTGAACAGAAATCAGAAACTCTGGCCTCTCATAATTTTGCACTGCTCTGCCTTATTTTAACTTCACCCTCTATTTAGATGGGTTTGGTTTAAAATGCCATTCTAGTGGCTGTGCATGAATACCTCAAAGCTGTAAAACACAAAATCTACACCACTTTTCCAGATAATGCTGAACGCTCTGAAAGTGGGATTGCTGTACTGTCCTTCTCTTTGAAGGGAAAAATGCCTATTTCAAATGTTTAACCAGAAATTAAGAAAGAGTCGAGGTTCATTATTGGAGATTTTCAATGCTTTCCCCTTCCTTTCCCTGCCATCATTCAAAAGTTAGGGTATTGGTGTAGGTCCAATAAAATTTGAATGTGCACTTGCATTTTACAGTTTTTTCCTCTGTTGTTGAAATCTACAGCTTTATTAACATTTGTTTTTCTAAAAATGCAAAAAAAAATTTTCATTAGTTTAATTTTTTAATTCTATTTATTTATTTATTTAGCAACAGAGTATTTTACAGGAATTGGAATACAAAACCATACATAGTTCTCACCTATTTAAAAATACCTGTATGAAGAGTACACTACACATCCTAAATATGTATATATAACAAAACCTAAAAGACCCAAGTTCCCTTGGTACATTTTAAAGCTACAAAACTGCATCAGTAAGTGACTTGACTGAAAGAGCTCTACTTTTGTTATGTATAAATGGCAACATTGTGGCAGGAGATTTAAACAGTAAGTATTGAGTAATTAGAAAAGTATATTTAAATTAATGATCATGACGATAAAGCCAACTGAGATGTCAATTTGTGTTGCATTATCAGACCTGTGGCAATATTTGTAGATACTGGTTAAGCACAGGCATCATTAAATCTAAAATAAGATATACACCAAAAGATACCATTGAATTTTTCATTAGCTGTGATCCCAATGCAATTTACCTATAAATGACTGAAATCAGCATGTGGTTTCAGTTACTGAACTAAAATGGTCAAGCAAGACTTTGTCCAGACATCTAAACTCACAACACACAAGCTTCTATTTTCTCACTGAAACATCATGATGTATAAACATCCCTATATTCCAGTAACTTAATTTCTTCACCCTTAATGATTTTTGTGGAACAAGGAAACTGACCAATATGGAAGGTCTTTTGTTTCAGATCCCACAATGAAGCAGCTTCTTCCAGGAGGACATGATGGAGGCTGTTCTTCTCTGAGTGACTTACTGGCCTAATGCACTTCCTACATGTTAAACAGCCTCTCATTTGAGTCTCTCTAGCAACTGAATTGTCTGGCCTCCAAAGCCACCTGCATCATGACTTTCTGAGTAGGGAAGATGGCTCACTTTTTAAATATACTGAATATGTACTGCATCTGTATGCAATGATTCAAATCAATTTAACATTGCTAAATAATTAAAAATGAACACTAGAAAAAATACTGCAAGATACTGAAATTTGCAGCTAATTCTTTCATTTTATGGAAATGCTGCATCTATGAAGGGATTTAAAAAGACTTAAATGAAATATGTTGTGGGTAAATGTACCAGAGACTTCCTATTGCTTTAGCAATCTGGCTATAGTTCATTATTAAAAATAGCACATGCAACAAATGAGTTAATAACATGAGCAAAGTAAAATGTGGAAAAGGTGCATCACAAAAATGATGAAAAACAGTACAGACACATCACATTGCATGCTGGCATACACTACTCCGATAATGAGGACGCTGAAGAAAATGTAATTCTAAGGTATGCAAAATAAGAAAGCACACAGTTGACACACTGTTAACACAGGCACACACTACTACCATGACAGCAGTGAGTAGAAACACAAAAGAAAAAAGTAAAAAAAAATCTTACCTTTCTTTCTTTATAGCTGATGACAGTAATTGGCATGTGCTCCAATACCAATCAGGAAGGATACCATTCTACACAGATGTTCTGACTGCTTCAGTGATTGTTTCTGTTGGTTCAGTGGAACAGACGATGACACAGACCCACATAATCCCAGGCATCAACACTTTTCAGCACCGTTTTAACAAGATAGAAAAGTTTGCTGTTAAAACTTTCTTACTTACATCTGACATTAAATTAAAGTGCCTTATGTTCAGGTGGGTCTTTTGTCACCTCCTAAAAAGCACAGTTTAAATTTTAATTTATCATAATATATCAGTAATTATTTCTATCAACACTCTCAACACTAAAATTAATGAATCTAAAACAAGAAATTGAATGTATCATACTTTCGTTAAATAAGGCCGCGTGCAGCTCTGAACCAGGGTAAGTGGTTTTAAAATCAGTGAATTTAAGCATTTATTTTTCATGGCAATTTAACACGTTGAAAATATAATGACATTCGCATGGCCATGCGGGACATTAAGTGGAAGGGAAACACGACAGTAAGCACAGTAACAAACCACAACCCCTTCCCCATCATTACTCCTTGAGTTGAGTCCATAAAACTCCTAGCTACCTCATTGGTGCTGTAAAATGCTTCAGCATCAGAGCTGCCATTGTAAAATGGTCCTCCACACAAGGGTCTTTAACATTCGATTATGAGTCTATTTGGCAAATATTGCATAGACCTTTTTGGAGCTAACAAGGGCATAATTATATGATGATTAATAAGAGGTCTTCTGGGGGACTACCAATTAAATATTGTTTAGTAGAAGAACAGCAGAAGCCGTTAAAGGTACTGACAAATTGACAGGTTCAATACCCCTTAAACAAAAGCCTTTAATTTACCTTTTGGTGTATTACAAAAATGTGTTCAGCCCATTCAAAGTTACTCCATTAATTTTGTTGTTTCAAGATATCTTTATCTTTCTTTTGTTCCTCAAAGGATTATGTAGCGAACATGTGTTTAAATACTAAAAGGATTATCAATAAAAAGTATCATTACTCAAAGATAACGAGGGAGAAGCTGTCACTCCCAAAGTCTCAAAGGAACGTCAACTGAACAAAGCAATAATATCTTAAATAAAATCAGGATAAGATTTTTTTGTTTTTTTTTCTTCTACCACTGTTCAAAGTTAGGATATCAAATGTAGTAATGTGCATTTACATGAAAAGTTTTTTTTTCCACAGTTGTCAAAATCTAATATACTTTTATTCATATTCAACTCTTATGAAACTGCTAAATTTTCATTAAAAACCCGCCATTAAGCAGAAATCATACGAGGAGAGCAGATGTCTCAGAAATTTATAAATAACTTGAAAAAATACTAGAGAATTTAGTCAATCTGGTAGATTTTAGAACTACAAGACTGTGTCATTCAATTCCCGAGAATTTATTTCTTTCAAATGAGCCATCTTTTTTCTAAATCTTGTTTTTCCTGATAACATGAAGTCTATATCTTTTTTCTCCCTTTGAATGTGTGAAACAATCCATTGATTCCTGATATCAATGTCAGGGTTTTAGTCAGCTTTTTTATGGCTGTTGAAAAACCTAAATGATGCTGGAGTCACTAACGCAGATAAGACTGAGGAGCACAAGCAGGACTGCTGGCCCAGACCTCCTCTAATGTGTACAGTCAAGCAGACCTACCAGCTTCATATTCATGGCCTCTAGCTCTCTCTCTCGCTCTCTCTCTCTGTCTCTCTCACTGAAGCTAAAATAGCTCATGATTGGCACCGGCTCACCCAAAACCCTTAATTTTCACCTCCCTTTTTGCTTGCTACAACCTTTCTGTAGTGTTATGAAGTTTCAGTGAAGATATTGTTTCTCTTTTCAACTTCTCACCTTTTGTTGAGTGCAATGCAATCACAGCTCGGCTTGCATGGACAGCTAACATCCGGATTTGTTTTTTGTACTGGCAAACAAACAAAAAACTGAAAAGCACCAAAAAATCCAAATAAAAATAGTTCTTTCTATTAATTCTAAAAGGATAGGGCTCAATGGTATTTGGATATGTTTGACAAAAGTATATTTTGAGTGGCAAGTCCTAAGCTCTACCCTTCTAAATTCACGGGTCATTGGGCGTCTTCATGCTGCTCTGATCCTGACCACCATTCCTTTTATCTCGTTCTGCCAAAATCAGTTGGGGGAAAACAGCAGCCCTCCTCTGCTTAAATTAAAGGTATAATTTCATCCAACTCTCCTCCAGTGTTAATATGCTAATGGACTTATTTCAAGCACCAGAGTGCTGGAGGGTGAAGGGCATTGGAGATTTGTCACTGCCCCGTGGCAGAAGGGTTACTGCTGATTGAACACGACAAGCAGACGAATCCCACATAGACATGGCTGGTAGTGTTAGGAATGCATAAAACAACAAGCATTCATTTTATGTAGAACCTATAGGGCTTTTTATTTATTTACAACTATTCTTTCCAGTGTAGCCAATGAGATGCATGGCTGTTGTGAAGATTGGTTGTGCCCTTGCTGTAATATTTATTTTATGGTATTGTGTATAGTGGTGAACTTAGGCAGAATAAGGTGAGAGACAATACTGTGCATGTAATGGTTTTAGTATGACAATGTTAGTTTATTTCTCATTTTGGTTTGGCACAGCAGTTTATGAATCTTAACTTTCACATATCCACTGGAGAAGACAGAAACACACATTTTGGGGAAGATTTTGATGTTACAATTAATGTTAGTATTAACATTTATTTAAATGCGCTGTTATTTTATTGGTTTCATTAAAATGATTTACAGCTTTCTTTAATATCCATTAGTGTTTAGTGTAACTCGGTGTACAAATTAGTTTATCTGTGGACAAGCTTGCCATTTATCTGTATGGATCATTGGAAAACAATTTAAATCACCAGGTGACAAAGCACTCTGTAATTAGACTGCCATTTCCACCTCTGTTACCGCTCGGCCTTCGAGCCATTTACCGATTTTTATCAAGACCTTTTTTTTAAAGGTTGTGACATGCAGAGCAGGAAGGAAGATCTGCAAAGATGTGTCATTTTGTTGAGTTATAACATACTCAGCAGAACTCATTGTCTGTTTAGCCCCGTTGAACAGTTCCATTCACGTTATTTCACAGCATGCCATTAACAAGTATAGGAATCTTTCCAACAATATTTTCAATGTTTTTGCTTTCTCTCATTAAAACTTTTTATCTCTTACCAAAGTCTTTACATCAATAGAATGCACGCTTGAGAGAGTTTAAATCTGAGAAGTTTTTCCGCTTGACAAGTTACTGTCTGAACTGGTTGTGAACTGAAGTTTTTCAGTGGTATGTTTTGATTGAAACATCAATCTGTAGTTCATGTTGCATTTAGTACCACAACATGTTTTCTTACCAAACTGCATTTTACTAATCCACAATAGACCATTATTGTCTTCAGGTTGTTAAGGCAGGTTTTAAGATTTCTGAATTCTTTCTTTTCATTGGATTTTTATTTTTTAAGTTTTTTGATCTGGATAACATATTTTAGATGTTTTCAATCATTTGTTTGTTAACCCATCTGTTTTTCATACCACTTATCCAATGTAAGGTCACAGAGGTCCTTGGGGTCTGTCCCAGTGATCTTAGGGCTCAAAGCATCACACTCACTATGTTCAGTTTGGAAACACCAAGCAGCTTACATGTCTGGAGGAAACCATGCAAGCTCTATACACATAGACTGGAAGTACAATTTGAGCCTCTAATGCTGGAGGTGTGAGGCAACAGTGCCAAACATGCGTTGACCCAACATGACCCCCAAGACTTATTTTAATTTATATTGCAGTTTTAGTTTTCCTATCACTCTCTCAGGGATAAGCAACTGGAAAAGAATTAATTAAATAAATTGTAGCATGTTGAATCTATTGTGAAGCTAGGATTAAATGCACTTACTGGCTGAAAAAAGTTGTGTGCCTCTGCAGGCATTTCTTGAACTGGTCTGGTTTAAGCTCAGGAACATTATGCTGCATTAAAATGAAATCAGCTGAGTATCTGAATCTACTGAATGGCCGGGTTCTCCAAATACTGGATTTTTTTCTTTCGTGATGACACAGGCATATTGGAGGCCAACAATGCCAAGATTCATCAGGCTAAAATTGTGAAACGGGTTCAAGGAGCATGAGGAATCATACACACGAATTGGCTACCACAGAGTTCTGACCTTAACTTCCAGAGGAGCCTTTAGGATGTGCTGGACAAGGTTTTAGAGAGTGGTTTGACTCCCTCATCATCAGTACAAGATTTTAGTGAAAAATAATGGCATTATTTTGACAAGCTTATGCAACATCTCAACATTTATTTTCAAAAGAAAGTGTTGATATGATGTTTTAAAGGGACCGATATATCTGGGAAGCAGCTTATAGCAGGAACCAGACCTACAGTGATCCTTGATGGTCAGCCAAACTCATTGCCCCAGAGTGAGGTACAACTGCGGTGACAGTCAGCTTGTTGCTTTTGGGTGTGGGAAGCAAATAACAGGCAAACACGTATTTCTTTCCACAGTGAGCAGCTCTGTTGTTACCATTCATCCACAATTGCATAGAGCTGGACCAGTCGTCCCATGGAAATAGCGCTGGTTGGTGACCTAGCACACAGTGAAAGGAAGAGATGGCCAGCAAAGAGTTAGGTTTAGCCATTAGTTTGTGGGTGATATCCAGAAGTCAAGCTGAGGGAGATACAAAGGGACCTACAGAAAGCTTGCCAGAAGTGGGAAGTGAACTGTGTACCCTGGTCTAATATGATGTCTTTGAACAGCCCTTAATGATCAAATACATGGTGGAATAACGGCTGCAGTAGGTAATCCCAGTAGGGGAAGAAGGGGACACATTAGAAAAGTGACCGATTATAATGAGAATAGCAATGCTACCCTGAGAAGGTGGTTGATCAGATAGGAAGTCCAGGGACAGGTGCATCCATGCTCTGTGGGGTACTTGCAATGATTGTAGTTCTCCTGCAGGCAGACGGTGTGGATCCTTGGACTGTGCACAGGGAGGACAAGCAAGGATGTAGTCACGTACATTTGACTGGAGTGCCACCAGAGTTGTTTGGCTATCTGTTTCTGTGTGCGAGTGATACCAGGGTGTCCTCCTGAGGGATTGTCATGGAATTCCTATAAAACATAATTTAAAAAGTGAGGGGGAATCAGATGGTACCTCTTGCAACTGTTGACAGTCTTAAATTGTTGAGAGAAGCTCCAAGTGGATAGTGGTGAGCAGACAAAAGGGGGACAGATTTGGTGTGGTTCGCTGGACAGGTTTACACAGTTTGATATTCTTGCTTCCTGGAAGATATGATGCATGAAAGTTAAAGTGCAATAAAGAAGAGAGCCTATCTGGCTTTTTGGCTGGCGTTCAGCGTGACCGTCAGTTCTGCGGTCTGTGCTTCTTGTTCATAGAGGCAGGCTTCATACTCCTCCATGTAGGCAAGCTATTCTGTAATACTGGGGAAGCAGACATGAGAGGCTGGATCCTCTTTGCTGAATAAAAAAGATTTATTAATAAGAGCAAACAAGATGAAGTTTGAGAATCGAGAAACAAATCCAGGTACATGAGCAAAGGGTTGATATGCCGTGAAGGCAAACTGAAACCAGGACGGGGGGCTGGAGAGGACGTGAGGCAGAGTAGGTAAGGTGAGGAAACAGGTAACATGAAAACAGCATTCTATTGCTGTAGGTAATGCCTCGTAGCCAGAAAGCACTAACTGCAAGGGTGACACACACTTGACATTTTTTTTTACCCAGGCAGTGGATGAACATTTTGTTTTATTGAATGTTTCATGAAAGAATATGATTCTAAAAGTGTTACTGAATTTATTAGTTGTAACAATTTTTAAAAACCTTGGGTTAAAATACCTAACATTATATAAAAATACCAGTCTATACAGGGTAATCACAATGAACTTCAACACAATGAAAGTGAAATAGCTTCGTCTCTCTGTTCTTTGTGTTATTGCCGACTTGTTTTTGAAGTCTCAGATCATTTGTCCACATTAACCTCAGCCAGAATGCCTCTGCCATTAATAAAGAGCTCAGATTTTGATTTATATGGAGTGTTCTGGAGGCTCTGTACTGACCGAACAAAGTTTGCCTCCAGAATAATTATGCACCGCCCCTTTCAGCCGGGGGGGTCCCTCTTCTGTTCTCAGGCAAAGGCCTGACAGGAAGATGAAATGAGAGCAGGAGGCGAGCATGCCTGGGCCCAACTGGAATAAACAGCTTCAGATTATGATGCATGCACTGTCCTCCAACATCCCACAGCTGTGAGTGACAGTCAAGGCCATTGATGGAACAGTCTGTGGGGCATTTTTCAAAATGCCGCATAACCTTCAGTGGAAATGAATACAGTGGTGTTGAAAAGGAAGTGTCGGCAAGTGTGGGGGGAGCGGCAAAGCGACGTGTCATTCCTCGAACATGTTGCATTTAGACATGTTGAATATGCTGGGTGGAGGGGTGATTAAATTTGCAGAGATGTGAAGGGTAAAGCTTGAGTTCACAATAAACTGAGTTGAAAAGCTGTGACAGATGAATGGGCCAACACAGGTTAGATGTTTGTACATGTAGTCGATTATCTTAAATGCATTCTCTGGAAAAAAAATAAATTCAAAAAGGCAATTTTTGAAGTATACTAAATGTACTATATTTGAGCTTTTGAGTTACTAAGTTTTGTTTTAATGATTTGCAAAGTTTGATTTATTTTAAATTTCACTCATTTTAATAACCACAGTCAAAACCAGTCTCAAAAATATAACCTTGTCATATATCAGACAATTCAGACAAACATTTAGAGAAAGGTTAGATTGGAGCTCAAAAACACCCTAGGATCTCAAATTGCATGACTACAAATGTATTTATTCATTCATTACTCAAAGATGCATTAAAATCCTCTAAACTTCTCTAGCCATAATAAATTTAAAATAACCATTAATCGCTGAGTCACAGGTTTTACTTAATTCTGTTATTTTGTTTATTTTTTGCAGAAGACAGTGAGATTTTCCTTGACTGCTACCATCATTTACCGAGGAATATTGTGGCACCTGTCACTGGCTAAATATCACCACTGGCAAATCTGCTAACACCTTTCCTAAACTGCCAAGTATCCTGCCTCATTTAAAGATTTCGATCAGCCTAGTAGCTTGACCACTATCCAGGTAGACAAACGCAGATGGTGTTGTGTAAAACAGTCGGGATGTTCAAATCTGATTGAAAAAGAAATACCGTTGTACTGTGTTGACAAATAGTGTTTTGTTAAAAGTCATTATTCTTGATGGATTTTTTTTTCTCAGAAAAAAACTAAATGTACTTCAGTTATCAGTTAGATTTCTCAATTTTTCAGTGTGCAGTTAAGATAATTTACAAAAAGATTAAAATTTCATAACCCTTTTTGTTCATTTTTACCAGAGGTTCCAGTAAATGTGGGGGGGGGGGGCTGTATATCCAGCCATCCATTCATTATCTCACTGGTTATCCTTTTGCAGAGTCATAGATAGCCTGGAGTCTATTCAAACCAGCCTAGGGCACACGGCAGGATACATCAGGGGAACACATGGGAAATTTTAGAAGCCCCAACCTATCTGACCTACATATATATACACTCTACATAATACTTCATATAGTATACAGTATATACACTGCATAGAGTAAATCCCTGATTCAGTAATGGCAATAAACATCCCAGTCTGGAAAACACAAGAAACTTGCAAAAATACTTTACAGTGGCAAGCCTTGATCTTTGTACTGCTTCTGACAAAATGGGAATTAAACGATGTACATAAATGAATAAAATGAATTTAAAAAACTAAATCTGAAAAACCTTTAAAGCTTAGAGGTGTATACTTTTTTACTTTAGAAGTAACATTTTAAAAGTAAGTTG
>JABJVR010005863.1:0-13074 GCA_025773905.1 Chitala chitala | reverse complement strand
TTCTTCAGTTTTAATTGTTTAGTTATATTACTTTAATCTCTCAATATTGTTAAAATTGAGATTAAATATCCATATATCCAAAAATGTCACAAAAATACACAGGCTTTCATAGTGTGTCCTAATTTTTTCACATGACTGTATCTGCAAATTGAAGAACTGCACTGTGAATGTTTACATGTTGTGTTCAATAAAAACATGAAAACATATGTTTGTGCGGTATTAGTTTAAGCAGACTGTGTTTTTCTATCGTTCTGACTTATATGAAGATCAGAACACATTTTATGACCAATTTATGCAGAAATCCAAGTAATCCCAAAGGGTTCTCATACCTTTTCTTGCAACTGTAAGTGCAAATGAGTGTTAGTGCTTCCAAAAACAAAAAGAAAGACTTTAGTAATAAAGTGAGATTTTTGGTTGGCATTAGAAATAATTTTCTTGTTTTCCTTTGTTTTTGTACTGTTCTGGTCGCTTTGGGGACAGATAGAAGGGCCTGCACGTTTGCATGTCACATGTCATAATGTTGTTTGTATAGCACATTAAGGTTATGAGCTAACTCCATCTCTGTATGTTGTGTTTTGTGTAGGGTTTTTGTTTATGATTGGGGTGTACTTAGCCATGTTAATTTTCTTTCTAGATTGTTTTGGTCTGAATATTTCTTTCCTTTGGCATTGTTTTATCCCCACCCTTCCCTCTTTATGTCTGATTGTTGGTATATTTTTGTAGATTCACTCTTTGTATGAAGGACTGCTTAGAAGAATTCCAGAATGCTGTAAAAGCTGCTCAGTCTCCGTTATTACAAAGGACTATCGCTGTTATCACTCCAGGGCACTTTTAAAAGCCAAAGACTCAGTTGTCAACGCATGTAATTCTGCGTTAAGTAATGCAACAACAGTTACTTCTGAAAACTTTTTGCACAATTTTTTTGACAATGTAGCCACAGTCAGACAGGTTGCAAATCACTGCATAGCTGAGTTGGCAGTTGCTCATTGCTACTCTGCTATATTTGAGCAGTTTGAGCCTCTCACTCCCTCCTCACTGAAGTAGTACAGCACATAAATCCCACCTACTGTCCCTTAGATACAGTTTCCACTAAAGTGCTAAAATAGGTTTTTAATACTGTGGGGCAATGTCTCATCTTTATAAATAGTTGCCTTACTTTAGGTTGTGTCCCAGATGCTTTCAAACATGCTGTGGTCATGCATCTTCTAAAAAACCCTCACCTTGGCTCCTCAGTTTTCTTCAATTTTAGACTTATTTCTCATCAGCCATTCCTCTCTAAACTTCTAGAAAGGATTGTATTTATACAGTCACTGTCCTTTCTAGAAGATCATATCTTCAAAACATTTCAATCTGGTTTTAGAACTCAACATAGCACTGAGTCTGCACTGCTGAAAGTCTACAATGATATTCTTTTACCTGTTGATGTTCAGACTGCTACAGTATTGGTACTATTGGATCTTACATTCCCTCTGCCATAAGGATACTAAACTGGGTCATGAACTGAAAACAACCAGCACTTAATTATATTTTGGTGTTTAAATGTCTGTGACTATTGCCTGAACTGTTTGTATGTGATTGTTATTGTTCTTCTGTATGTTTCCCTGACACAGGTAATGTGAGCATTGACATGCTGTACTGAAAGCACACTTGTGTGGCAGTAATAAATAATTCTGATTATAGTGGTTTTTGATACTGTGGAACATGCAGTGGTCATCTCACACCTATTTCAGAGTGTAGGCATCAGGGCACTGCCTTTAAATGGTTCCAATTGTACTTAACCAATAAAAGTTTCTGTCATGATTGGCGACCTCCCCTCTTTCTGTGCTTCTCTCTCCTGTGGGGTGCTGCAGGGTTCTATTCTTGACCCTCTCATTTTTCACTATATATATATATGAACTCCCCCTGGGGACAATTTTTGAGCAGTACAATCTTTCATGTACACTGTTAGGCTGACAATGTACAATTTTATCTGCCTTTGAAGCCAAATAGGAGCAATGCACTTCAGCCATTGTTTCATTGCCTGAAAGACATGAAAGTCTAGCTATCACAAAGTACTTTCTTTCAAATGAAGAAAGTAAAAAAGTGTATTATGTTTCGAGCCTCAGCTATGCCAGCAAGATCCAACTCTCTCCAATCTCGGGGTTCTTGTATTTTATCTGAAACCAGGGGGGAATAATTGGGAGAAACGATCTGTCCAATTTGAACTAGAGATGTTTTGTTTTTGGATTTTTTTGGACTAATTTAGTTTCTCCATAACAAACATCATGTTTGAACATTGAGGTGTTCATAATTATACTTGGGATCAGAGCATGCTAGGTCACCCATTTGATGATCGACTATGTAGTTGAGTAAAGAGGAGCTGAGCTGTCAACTGATCACCAACTGATAGTGAGTTTGATCAGATGGCTGGAGAAGATGCTGTACAGATCTGGTAACCCCAATGTGTAATGTGGGTTTGCTGGGAGCATTTGGCAGATGCCTCTAGGAGTTCTTCAAACCTCTCCTCTGGCAGACCTCCTTCTGCATTCTAAGGAAGGCTTGAGTTATTAAACCAGAAGGGGCAATATTTCACACCTTCATTTCTGAGGCAGGTAAACTGAGCTGTGGCCTTAGGTTGTTGATGTCTGTTGGTGGAACCCATACATAAGGGGAGCTGTGAAGCTGAATATGGAGGCTTTTTCAAGCTCGGTTAGTTTGTGAGACACTAGAGCAGCAGACTTACTAGTATACTGGTGTTCAAAGTCTCAAAGCTACTGTGCTTAATGCTATTGATGTCTTAATATCCTACAGAATAATTTGATTTGTCAGCAATTTATTACCAAGGCAGCATCATTCCCTTGCACTTAATAACCATCCCATCAACTTTCAACAAGGTACATCATCATTATCATCTATAGGAATGACTGGACTATAAAAACTATAAACTACATCCCCATACTTCTTTTCTGACTGGACCATTCAACAGAACTCAAACAAACACTGCCAGTGTTAAATTAACACCATCACCTGTGCAGATTTTCCTGATGAAAAATCCATGCCAGGGGAGTAAGTATCTGTGTCTCAAGAACACACCTTCAGTGATTATAGTTATTAGTGACTGTGCCAAGAATGTAGCTGCTTTGATATAGCACTTTAACTCAGCTCTGACAAAACATGATGAGCCGAAGCCATTTCTGCTCTGTCTTGTGAAAATGCACAGAAATACCTTTTCAAAGGCAAGACAAATCTGATTACGTCATTGTGAACTTATGTTAACTTGATACAGACTATTTGGAGTGATGCTGTATATTAGCACTGCATGGGTCTGCACCTCTGATGTCTTTTCTTGCTGTTTTGACCTAATCTTGTTATTTTAGTTAAAACTGGTCCAGTTCAGTAGTTACTTGTTGATGAATGTACATATTGTATTCTGTGCGAAAAAAAAATGCATATGGTAGGTACCCTGTCTCCATGGCTATTATGCTGCAAGCTCTACTGTGGTTGGCTGAAACAGTGGATAAGAGTGGATGCCTCATAGTAACCTTTTTGTTATGTCCTTGATTGTATCTGCCTTCTGTTTCTGTGTCAGTGCGTGTCTTTGAACATTTGCCGGACTGACTGTGAAGAACACCTATTGATCTTCAGGAATGCCAATCACCAGACTGAAGAACCAATGAAGAGGCAAGACATCAACAGACAAAAACTGTATGGATGCAACTTCCTGGAGGATGCACGTCATTGGGTTGTAATAACTGGTTTGTAAATATAATGTTACCACTTTATTATTTTTTTTTTGTGGTTCACTGTATTGGATCATCTTATTTTTCAGTTAAGTTGTTTGTTTTATTATTCATAATCTTGCTAAACTGAATCTTGTGCACTTATGACTATAGCACAGCACTTACTGTTAGCTGGATTCCCAGATACTGTTCACCCAATTTTAATATGCATGTGTACTATTACTCATTTGTAAGTTGCTTGGGACAAATGTGTTTGCTAAATAAATATAATAGGAGATGGTTATAAGGGATAAAGAGCAAAAGACAAAACACAAGCAATGAAACAATGGAGTTCAAAATTCACCCACATTATTGCGTACACTACACTAGTTTCCCACAAGCACTCTGCACAGTCCACATTGGTTTCTGACATAACCAAAGCATCCAATAAATGCAAATGTGAAATATAAAGAGAATTAATTTTCATTATCTACTCCATGCTACAGTTTTCCACTAGCATTATGTTTCGGTAAAGGTGTAAGCTGATGAGGACTGCACAAAGGAGATTAATCAGTATTGGTGTCACTTGGAGTGCCCTCTACATCAGATCTACGCTTGCACATGCAGTATCCACTTGACTGACATACAATTTAAAAGTTGTGAAATGCATATTTTTCTAATTTTTATGTCTTATTTTATTATTTTTTTCCCCACTGCTGTTGAAAGTGATTAAATGGATCGATGTATACTGGACCAGGGAATTATTGCATGATACTGATGTTCAAAGCCTTAATTTGGCCTTTATAACAATTGATTAGCTGTCATTTTGCAGCTGTTTAGATGCTTTGAATACATTCCCTCCTAAAAATAAAAACCTAGTGTTATTGAAAAGTTCTTGTATTTTATCTTTGTGCTTACTCTATAACATTTTAATATCAATATTAGAAGTAAAGACTGATAATTATGGAATGTTTATGTGGCCTGTTGGTCAGAGAGATTTCTTTTCCTTCCCTATGATGTCATTACATGCCACTGACAGACGTTTTGGACAATCTGATACATCGGTAAAAAAAAAAAAAACTGTAGTTTTACTCTTATTATTGTTCAGGGGCTGATCTTGAGAAATTGGAATGAGATGGCAAGAGGGTGGCAGAGAGATTTTAAGGGGGTTGCAAAATGAAATCATTCTTTCAGATGCATAGGGATATATGCATGAAGTAGGCCTATGTATAACGAAAACACAATCAATCATTCTAAAGTTCAACATCAGACCAACAATCAGCAGCCTGGCAGTTCATAATTCCCACCCTAAAATAAACTGCAGAGAAAAACGTTCGACAATATTGATGTAAATTTGTAACGTGTCAGTTTGTTTTTTTTGCAATTAATAAAAAAAAAACGCGTCTGTGCCAGACGACTTGTCCCAACAACAAGGAGGTTGAGACATGGTGAAAGTAGACCAAACCATTGCTCTCTGGAGGGTTAGCCTACATTGTAAGATGAGCTCAGAACATACTTTGTGACAGAAGATTTATATTTTTAAGTTGTAAGTTTCATTACTAAAATATTATACCTACATTGGATTGGCAGATGGGATGCCAGATAATTTTTATAGCATAGCAAATGCCACCCTCTGCCAACCCTGTAATTCTGTTTCTGTTATGGTTCAAATCACTCCCTGCCTTTTACTTTTGTTTGCTATTATATTTATCTTTTTAGGCCAGTCATTTTTATGATAACATAGAAATTGAGACTAATTTTGGTTTGCAAAAAATGTGCAAGAATGTGCATAAGTTATCTGCAAACTAACCAAATTTAAGACATATAATCATTGTTTAAAATACCAATTTCTTATTTAAAACACCAATTTCAAAAAGCATTTACGGTGATTTTTGTAATTATAAAACAAATATACAGTGGTTTTCCATGCATGCTAATTCTTTTAAATTATTTTTTCATTGCCATTCATTTGAAGCATGCTTCTCTTTGATGTGCATTTACTTTTAAAATGTGAAACAAACACTTTTTAAAAACAAGCTTTTACAAGTACTTTATCAGTCTTACATAACCTTATAATCAACCTGTACGGGCACATCTGAGTGCAAGGTAGTTTCGGTCTAGATTAATAAACACAAATCATATTCCACATAACCAAATTACTCAGAAGTAATATTTAAAATGGCCATACAGAAAGTGATACAAAGACACAAAAAACTTATATGACAAAGGCTAAAATCTTTCTGTACATTATACCTACTGAGAGAGAGATAGAAACAGAAACATACCTTAACTTTATAGGATCAGTTCAGTAATCTTTAATTCACTGTGAAGTGAACAACCAGAGCATATTTCTGTTGAATGAAGAACTGCCCAGGCCAAGCACACATTCAACTAGCAGGTATTGTGTTGGCCACATTCAAGGTTTTCTTGCTTTCCTGAGGATAAAGGGCAGGGGAAGGGCTGCTTCAGAGAGAGCACGTGATAAGGATGACATCATTCACCTGAAATGCACAAGACTCCACAAAGCCTTTCAATAAATAACTACGTGGTCTAGTGCTGGGGGCTTCCTTAGTGAGATCTCTGCCATGAATTTCGTAAAATACTTGAAAATGTTTTGACAAAAGCTCCACCTTTCATTTCTCCACTCAGAAATGGTGTACCTCTGCTTTTCTCAAGTACCATTCTTTACTCTTTTCTCTTCATAACAGATCTGAGCAGAAATTTTCTACTAATGTAATATTTTAAATTACATATTGACAAAGTATATGAATGATCTTGATGGTTTTGTGATTTACATTTTTTTATATATTTAAAGAAAGTGCATTTAAAGTTGAAGCATACTTTCGAAAAACTGAAAACTTGTAAATATTTGAAATTACTATAAGATAGCACAGTGGATAGCTGAATTTTTGGAGGCCAAAACAGAATTCAAAATCACGATCAGTAATCCAAGCAGAGAAGTGAAGAAGATCAGCCCAAGAGGAAATATTGAGGACTGGATGAGTGCTGTCTCTCCTTTCATGCACAACAATGAACACCACGCCACTCTGTTCAGACTCGTACAGGCCTTTATTATTCACAAGTTGGCTGAGAGCCATGTACGACACATAAAAATGACAATACTGTAGAGCACATGAAAAAACTAACCAAAACAAGAACTGCAACAGGAAAGTTTAGATGGAGGATAAAAATAGATGGAGGAAAAAAAACTAACTAGTAAGTGGAAACATGTCAGCTTTTAAGTCATCCCACCTTGACAACATATACATGAAAGTGGCAAATAAAACCTTAGCCTGATGGCAAAAAAAAATAAAAAATTACCTTTTCACACTATAAGCCATAAGATTTCACTAGCAACTAAGCACTTTAACCTACAGAAAACAACCTTCATACGTGTGCATATATTCTTACGTCATAACATCTAGCATTACAGTAACCCTTGATAGTACAACTTTTACTTTGTAGCACTATAGTGTATGAAATATGAATTATAAATAACAGTCCATAATGTATTAAATAAATCTTTTAATGCAAAGTGTGCTTAACATTAGCTGTTCTAGCAATGTGCCATAATATAAAATGTGGAAATGTAACTTTATTACATTTTTCAAAGCTGATTACATAAGCCCCTTGTTAATATTGTACAGAGCATAGCCTTGTATTTAATTCCATTAAAACATTGCTGTGTGTTGAGTCTACTCCAACATGGTCTTCGGTTCTATAGCATAGTTTAAAGGAATATGAAAAGTCTTACCAAGGATACCCAAGCTGGAGATTTTACTCACCTGCTATGAAGTGAAACTCTTTCAGTGTTATTAATATAGCAAAATAGTGTCACTAATTTCATAACAAGTCAAACAGATATAGGACAGCAACAAAATTAGAAGCTATAAAAAGATTTTAATATTTACAAAATGAACAATATACCTGTTGGAAATGTAGCATTCTGTAAAGCTGGTTTTACATCTGACTTATTTTTTACATCACTGAATAAAACATGTTATGATGTAGTGCTTCACAAGTTCAAATTTGCCCATGTTTCACCTGTTTAGACATGCAATGTCTAGCCAAAGGAGCATGTGGAAAGCAATAATTTACCACCATTAAATTTTAATTCTGATCTTCTATGTATTGTAAACTTACCCTCCTGGAGAGATTACACTAAAGGAAATATGTACTTTTTACATGCCCCCGAAAAATGTAAATCCTTATTGTTTATTCCTCCCTTTTATAGGATTGTCAGTTGTGGAAATAACTATAATTCTTATAAGAAATAGAATTGCTTAAATATAGTAAGTGTTGATTCTAAAGTCCATTATTGTACTGTAATTAAAGTGATGGCTTTGAAACGAATATAGTGCTGACAATAAGCACACAGCAGGTCATTTAGAGAAACAAGATAATTATGTCTGGAAAAACATCATTAAGGGGAACATATGATAAATGCAAATAGAAACTTCCATTATATAAACCGAAGACCACATGAAGTGGATTCTGGTTTGACGTATACATTATATATATCATTTAGACAGTGTTAGTGTCTGTTATAACCCCCTGTGCTTCCCCCTTCAGTCTTCTCTCTGTCAGTGCACGGGCAGGGTTGAGTCTGGGGCGGGGTGATAGGTTAATGATGATTTGGAGCACCTATAACTGGGGGTTATGAACCTATATCAGGACCACATTTCTCCTTTGTGAGGAGAGAGGGCACAAGCACTTCAGCAGGACTGGGCCCTTATCACTTAATTTTGATTTAAGTTCCTTACCCTCATTTCATATTCTTGTTTTCTTTCCTTCAATACCTGTTGTCTTTGTTATCTCCCTGAATCCCCAAATCCTTTTGATGTTTAAGTTCACTGTACTCTTCATTCTTTTCTTCATTATGTCATGATGCCCCTAGACATCATATATATGATTTAATAAAGTATATTTTTTTATAAACTGAACCTGCTTGTTGTGTTCCCGTTTTTATGCGAGTCCTGAACAAGCCAGGCTGTAACAGTATAGAGTAGCATTTTGGTTATAGCAATTCTATAATATCATTTGAGAATATGAGCAAGTATTCAAAATTTTGGCAGTGCCCATGCAGTTTTCCACTAGAAAAAATTTTAGAAGCATTCATTTGGTTATGGTCACATTGACAGAGTGCCTACTGTGGAAAACACCACATGGTTTTGTTTTCGCAGCCTTCTCTTTTTTGCATAGCTTAGATTTTGGTTTCCTCCCACAGTCCAAGGACAATGTTTTTCTAATGGATTTGTGACTCATGTGCTCTTACTGTATTTTGCAGTAAGTACTCCAGAATTTTTTTACGTCATTTTAAACTGGAGAAAGATAACTGAGAAAAGTGTGTTTTCATACCTTTATCAGCTTAATAGTCACAATGCGTCAGTGTAGAGGCATCCACCCAATTATTTGTCTGTGCTACATTAAAAGAGCTGTAGAACAATTTTGATGACTGCCTACATTAAACCAAAATTATTTTCCTTAGAATTCAAATAAAGATTGTCATAAAGTCAGACCTGAACAAAGTTTGAACATAAAAATGTCACATTTTTCTGAAGAAATTGCAGCAATCATAAAGTCATGCAAATGTCAAAATGTCTCTGCCTTTCAAACTGCCTACATTACTGTTGCTTTGTTACTTTGGTGTTTCTCATATTTACAAGCTTTTTCTCCTGAAACAGGTTTTAAAAAGCTCTTTGTGTCCAATTTGTTACTTAGCAGACAGGACACTAGGGGGGAGTAATGAATCACAGTGTAAGGGCTAAGGTGATAAGGATATATGTCTGACTGATGCTATGTTAAATGTTAAGATGTATTAAAACTTTCCAGAACTATCCATCACTCACGCTACATTTACTTGCAATTGGTCACAACACACTTATTGGTACATCAAATTAGAGATATGCATTATAAATTGGTTTTCTGTAGTGTTATTTGATACCATATCAGTACCAATTAATTTAATAGTAAATTAGCATTAAAGTTAGATGCATTTGTTTCAACACTAACTTTATATTAGATATGCATTAGTAATCTTTGTAGCCCTACCTATCCCTAGCCAATTCATATCAACCAAAACACACAGTACAGCATTTTAATTAACCAAAACTAAATTAGAAAATCAAAATTAGAAGTTAAATAGAATAAAAATAAAATTAAAAAACTATAGTAACCCAGCAACAAACAAAAAGGTACCAGAGCATGCTTCTGCTAATGATTGAAGGGGCTGAGAAAATATACAATAATGTAAATGCAGCTTTTGGAAATACAAATATTTTTCATATTACACACATCTTACATATGCTTGCTTGAATGAAGTGCACTTGATACTGTATATAATTGATTAACCCTACTAATAAATATCAACATACATGAATTAGATTATATTTCTGTGGCAGTATGGTTACTAATACAACACTGTTAAATCAAACAAAGGTACAATTGGTCTTTCATTATAATGTAAGGTTGCCACCTACTGGTTGAAATTCTTTACCAGCACAAGAAAAATGTCAGTTATTTACTGTTGGAACATTTTTTCCCCTCTCTCTTTTCCTTTCGAGGATGGTTTTATAACAGTCTAGATGCAGTCAGACAAAAGCCTCCATCCATGACAGGTGGCTCAAAGGGAAATGGCTTCAAGCACAATTTAACACCAATTGAAGTAAGGAAGTCTGAGTTTAAACTGAAGAGTAGACTTTGAGCTGTAGGTTTGACAGGTTAAGTGGCAGTAGGAAAGCCATTGTTAACTTTGTCCCTTACTTACAGTATCTGTACCCTGTTTTATGGAATTTACATTTATTCATTTAGCAGACACCTTTAGCCAATGCAACTCACTACATTTCACATACGTGTTACAGGGAGCTAGAGCTGAGTATCCTGCTCAAGAACGCACCTGGTGGCTGGGTAGGGATTTGAACCAGAAGCCTTCTCCATCCCAGCCTGATGTTCTACCCATTGAGCTAACAGGGATTAAATCCCTTTTGCAATTTGAGGCAAGGGTTGAATCTGTCTCCATTCCTCAGAACGTGAGATGAAAAATGTGGACCCTACACAAGTACCAATTATTTTTTATTTTTTGCTGTTGACAATATCACGACATCACCTTAAATGAAATGTTAAAATTAGTTGTTTTCCTGTTTTACACAAAACAAAAAACAAAAATGTAGTGACACTGTGTCAACAGGTTAATTTAGCTAGCAGAGTGATGATTTCAAAAAATGTTTCATCATCTTTCACACACAAATGTCCATTCTTGTTAAAAAATTGGTGGTTGTGCCTTATGAAAGAGAGGCCTTGGCCTTTTCAATCTTCACAGGCTCCTACCTGAGTCAGTACCACCATAGAATACTTTGTCCTTTAACATTTTACACAGCAAAGTACAAAGATCCAGGATCAAGTGTTGCAGATTACCAAGCCCATTGCTGCTCTTGGAAGCTCGAGGGAGGCCTACCCCAACTCCACCATCCATGAACATCCAGTGTTGCTGTCCCAATGACTAAATGTTATGATGGGCACCCTGACCGATGTTAAAGATTTCTGATGCAACGCTCTTTTCCCTGTAGAAATACCACCATTACTAGTCAACTAAGACAGACAAAATAAGGTTTATGACCTGTCTTCTGATCTGATAATTTCTTGGCCCTTTACCTCAGTTCAAGAGTAATACCATGTTTTTACTTCAATATTGTGTTGGGACTGATTTTTTGCTTTTTGGCTCTTTATTTATTTATTTATTTTTTTTAAGAAGGAAGTTGAGGGAAAACTAAGATGTAGCAGGTGGTGGCCTGACCACTGCTGCCACGTGGAAACCCTCGACTTTCCATTTTAACCTTTTAGGGTTATTTGTTTTACTGATTTTAGTAAATAGATAAAAGTAAATTCTTTTTTTGTTGGGTCTAATGATCTTGCTAGCAGTGCTTTCAGTTCAGCCCTTAATGCTGCTGACCTCTATTTCTGTATTTGGGACTCAGCACATAATATAGGTGTCATTTTCAACTCAAACCTTTCCTTTGATTCTCATGTCAATGCAGTTTTACAGGTGTGCTTCCTGCAACTGAGAAATATTGCTAAGATCCACCATTTTCTTAGTACAGAGGATTTTGAAAAGATTATGCACGCTTTTGTTATGTCATTTAGAATATTGCAATGGTCTACTCTCTGGAAATTCAAACCACACACAAAACACACTACAGTGCATCCAAAATGCAGCAGATAGAATTATTACTAGAAGCAGAAAGTACAATCAGGTAAGTCCCATACTATCATCACTTTTTTGGCTTCCTGTTAAGTATATGCCTGATTTCCAGGTGCTGCTGTTAACATAAGGCACTCAAAGGTAAAGCACCAGTATATCTAACAGAGTTGATCAATACATACATTCCAAATCATTTCCTATGATCGCAGAATGCAGGCCTTCTTACTGTTCAGGCATACATAAAAGTATTAGTGCTAGAGATTTTAGTTACAGAGCCCCTGGTCTATGGAATAGTCTGCCTGGATACATACAGGATGCCAAATTGGTCTCAGTCTTTAAATCAGAAATTAAGACCTATTTCTTTGTTTTAGTTTTTCCAGAACAGTCTCCATAGCTCACTATAATTACCATTGCTGGCACTGCTGTACATGTCAATGTATGTAAAATTTTTTGGGACTACTAATGTTTTGTATTATGTATTAACCCCTGTCTGCAATTCAAAAAGGGGTCTGTCTGAATGGGACTGATACCTAGAGTACCCACCCTCTCCAGATGTGCCCCTCACCCAAAAAACACATGGAGCAGCTTTCTTCAGGTTTTTATATCTTGAGCACAGAAAGACTCCATGACACTGCTGAGTTGAAGTCTTTAACACATCAATTTATGTCAATTTCCCTATATGGAAAACCTCGACTATTATCCCAATCCCTAAATCAAATCAGTCAAAAGAATGAAATGACTTTAGGCCAGTGTTTTCTCTAAGGGATGAGATTACATCATTAATTGCTGGCAAACCAGACCTACTGCAAATTGCTCATCAAGCTGGAAAAGACGTGGAAAACGCAAAGATTGTTATTCTTGACAGAGTCTATAGGTACCTGGAGAATCCATTTGCCCATGTTAGAATTCTATTTCCACATTTTTCCACAAATATAAGCACAGGTAGAACTACCTGCTGGGCATTTCTGCCAGACACACTTCCGCCAGTGCCATTTGGACTGCTGCAGGGTCATCAGCCGGGAGCCACCCCTCCTTGATGCTTCGCTCCTTTAATCCCGGAACATCTCAGGGTGGTGGAGCAGCGGCAGGGACGTCTCCCTATTGCCCCCTACAGCAGCCCTAGGATCCCTCCCTCCCCCACGCTTTATCTTTCCTGCGTAGCCAGAGCCAAAAGCTCCC
>JABJVR010005862.1:0-49803 GCA_025773905.1 Chitala chitala | reverse complement strand
TGTGAGTGTATAGCACACATGGCGGATCTCACCTGTGCTTGTGGATGATGATGTGTGTGTGTTTGTGCGTGTGTGTGTGCATGTGCATGCGCGGGCATGTGTGTGGGTGTGAGTGTATAGCACACATGGCGGATCTCACCTGTGCTTGTGGATGATGATGTGTGTGTGTTTGTGCGTGTGTGTGGGTGTGAGTGTATAGCACACACGGCGGAGCTCACCTGTGCTTGTGGATGATGGCATTGAAGAGCTTGCCGTCCCTCCAACTGGTGGTGAAGTTGTCACAGCGCAGGCCCTGGTAGCCCTCCACCATGCGCTGGGACCAGAGCAGCAGCTTCTCTTTGGCCGTCATGTCGTCCGACTGACCGTTCACCTGGATGTCGGAAATCTGCACATCGGACAGAGGGCGGGACAGGGGGCCGCAGGGGGACAGGAGACATTTAAGATGTGATTAAACAGAGGCCTCTCTAAACAATAATCTCATAATAACACCATATGTGCCTTTTTATGAATAAAAAATGTTATTTTGATTGAATCCATTCTCAGTAGTTATTAAGCGCGGTCTCCATTAGGGGGTACTGTGGGCAGCAAAAGCAAATAAAGAATATTGCACCATACGTGCAATTTACAATGTCTAGACACAAAGCATGCAACAGGGTACAGAAGTATGCAAAAAATCTTAATTTAGTCCAACGAGGCAGACTGTGCGACCTCGACAGTCGCCAAGCTATAGAAGTGACTGACAATGATGCTTTTGAGACGAAGGCTCTGAAAGAACTCGGCCATGGAGACGCCCACTTGGGATTCTAATGTGGGCACCTCCTGATACTGCTGCTGGAGGCTGCAATGAAGTGACACTAATAACTAACTGCTTGTATGAAAGGTTGCGCTGGCGCCTGGAGACCATCTGTGGCCAAACGGCTTTTTTTTCCTGTGACATGAGGAACTGGCTACCGCCTGGAAACTTGCCACTGCTAGCTGCCTACAGGGAAATGGGCTTTTTCCATCCTGACAAAATTTAACACACAGATCCACAGATCCTCAGCCTCGCTACACAAAAAACTGCGTTAATTAGTATGGGGTTTTCCCACTCCCCAAAATCGAGAGCTGCTTCTGCCGGGCCAATAACGACAGCCTCTAGTCACAAGACGAACAAGCGATGGTATCTAATCTCGCAAACACAAATGTGTCTTTGAAGTGTGAGCTCGCTGTTGGTTATGGGAAGACTGGTGATGAGTGACTCATCGTCAGGGCTTTCTTCTGATCATAGACAACGTGACCAAGTTCCTGCCTTGCGGCTACAGCCTGTGTTGGTGACTGTGGTGCAGAACTCATCTCTCTGCCAGGGTGGCACAAAGGAACAAAGAAGCAGACAGCCCATGTCCACATACCCCCCCCCGTTTCCTCCAGAACACTGAAAACCACCAATGTGGGCAGAGAGTGACTCACCAGCCCCTCCCACCTCCGCCCCTGCCCTTAACGATCTTTAGGAAAACCGTAGCAAATGCCAATTTTCCTAGTTTTTTTTTAAGTGCCAATTGGTTTAACTCTTCCCCTGTGGCATACTGAAAACTCCAGCAAGAACATTGCCTTTGCTTCTGCAGGGCTGCAGAGCTGTCCTCAAGGTTTCCTGAAAGATCATGATAAATGACACAGGGAATGGACACAGATTGGGTCTCTGTTATGACTCTGGTCACAAAGTTGAGCAGTGTTTAGTTTACATGCAAGTCTAAGTACTTTCTTCAAGCCTCATTGGTCTAGCATGAGCGGAACATCATTTTTAAAAATGTGTGGATCTACTGTAGTAGTAGAACATGTGAGAAGGCTGCCATCTGTATACAGTATGCTGATCGTAAATTAATGCCAAAATCGGGAAAAGAGATTATCTATCTCTGTGCAGGAGACTTGAATCTTAAGATCAACAAGCTAATCCTATCTGTCTAGTTACATAATGCAACGACACAGGTTTGAGTCCTGCCAGGGCCATCTCTGTTGTGCATATAAGCATCTATCCTTTGTTTTAAATTAACCTTCTCCATCATTCTATCAACATGTATAACGTCCTTGAAGACAACAGGACACCAGCCATTTCTTGCTTAGCAATGCATACTCAGTCTTTGCAATGCACAAGTAATTTTTGCAAACGATGATGTCAAGTATGCAATATTGACTGGACTTACTGAGTAATTTACCAGACAAGGTTAAGGAACCAATGAAATAACAGGAAATAACTTAGGAAAACCATTTGGAGACAAAGAGTACAATAACATTGTTGGGACTGCTGTCTGGAACAACAGAAGCATTACAATGCAGTTAAGGAAAAAATTAATAATAAAGTCCGCTAAATGTTGCACAGGGGCTTGAGACAGGAAGCGGTTTAGTGCCTGGCATGGTGAGCAGGGACTGGGATGCGGACCCACCCCCCCACACCCTTCCCTCTGCTTTCAGGAAACACTGACTCACTTACCAAGATGGGTTGGCATTGAGCCTCTTTAACCTAGCCATTAAATTCTGAACATTTTCCTTCTTTCTGTGACTGAATTATAAAAATGAACGAAAAACTCTGATTTAGCTTTTTTTTTTTGGAAAAAACCTCCGTCTGTCCATCCATCCATCCATCCATCCATCCATCAATCAACTGTTTATCTTGTACAGAAATGCAGATGGAAAATGAAAAGTTAAATCCAGATAGTTATGACCTTTATATAACCATTTCAATTCAAACCTGTTCACTTCATTATTTTGCAGAAATGCAAAGTTGTTGTAAGAACGTAAATTTAAATGATGTGCACAGTGGGAGACAGCTCTCACTCCAAAGAAAATTAAAGGGGTGCAACCTGGTGAGTATCAGATTGTGAAGGAGATGGAATAATGATGTGTGAGCACCTGGAAATGAAGGATTATGGTCCATATGAGGCCCAGGGTCAGTTTAGGGTTGCCATCTGCGATGTCATCATTTCTGATGTTCACCAGCTTGACCTGTAAGAAACAGTGCCTAAACCTTAAAACTGCAAGGCTGTCTACTCCAAGGAGCGAGCAAAACAGGTGTGCAATCTGATCATTTTAAAAAGGCTAGTAACAACTCAAAGAGCACGTACAGATGTATGACTACTAAACCAGTTCCCTTAATTTAGTCTCCTTTTACTTCTGTGAACCTAACACGGGGCTTTAATTCACATGCCATTTGGAAAAATACATGAAAGCAGAAAATCTCTGGGAACTTCATCTGAATGCATAATGTTCTGACTTCAATTTAGCAGAAACTAGAACTGTGCAGGAATTAGACACTGTACAACTAGTGGCAGGCAAGCCACGCCTGTCATACCTGTCTGTGTTTAAGGAAGTCCAGAGCAATCTGAACGTTCTGCAGTTTGTGGAAACGCATGCGGCCTTTCTCCCGGGGCTGGAGGGAGAAGACAGAGAAAGGGGTGAGTGAAATACTATTTGCAGAGATGTCTGAAGGGATTTCCCAAGATGGAGAGATCTTTTGCTTGGACATGTGATGAAAGGAGACCTGGAGATAGGATGAGGCAGGAAACTACAGCTTTATGTCTAACTTCTTATAAATAATGCAAGCGAAATCATTGGTTAGGGCTCTATGCATCAGTACTCTGAAAACCTCAGGATGTCTGGAAATCTGGGTCTTACAAAATCTTATCTGTTCTGTTAGTCATCTAATGAGGAAGCCCAGTCTGAAATCCTCATTATTTCAAATATGACTGAGTTTGTTTTCCACTCAGTGATTAAGTAAGATAAAAAAATGCAGGTTTCAGTAATATAATGTCTATGTGATTCTAAGGTTTGCCACATGTTTAAGCACTTTAGTCCACAGCTACAGTATTTACACACTACTTACAGTAGGGGTATTACATTAGTCATGACATACTATTAATGATAACCTTCTCAAAAAATAAAGGTAATTGCATAACTACTCTTAGTCAACAACAAAGTATAAACTGGTCCAAAGCAACAATTAATGCTTCCTTCTTGAATAAAAAAAAAAATATTTTCTAAATAACAATTATTGAATTATTTAAGCCCCGCCCTGGGTGTCCCCTGCCCTGCACCCTATGTGCTCTGGGATGGGCTCCAGGCTTCCCCGTGACCCTCACCAGGTCTAAGTGGTTAAGAAAATGGCTGGCTGAATTATTTAAAAGTTGTCTTCCAGTCTTATTAATCATAACTATAGGATGTAAGGTCCTACAATTCCCAGAGTGCATCTTAATATGAGCACTTTTTCAAAGGACAAAAAATTCATGGGAAAGTAACCTAAAAGATATCACTGTAAGTGCTGAAAATACCAAGATATGCCAAATAAAACTAAATCTTTTCAGCAATTAAATTTTTAGTATGTAGTCATAAGCACATGAGTTGGAGTACTTGTTGAAATAGAACTACTAAATTCTCCCTGACATTTATTACAAATTAGAATATAAATGTAAATTAAAGATAACAACCAACAGATGTTGTGTTTTTATATAATATGGGGAACACTGTCTTCAAAATGTATAGATGCATATTCTGAACATACAAGTATATTAAAAACATCTATACAAAATATACAGATGCAAGACACAGAGATGCACAGAGATGATATTTCATGGTCATGAAAAAAAATGATTTTAAGCAACATACTACTTTTAAAACCAGATATAACAGAGGTGATAAACCTGAAGAAATAATTACAAATTGCTCTTAAGATTATATAAAAAATGAATTCTATTATGACCACTAAACATCTATTCAATTGTGTTTACCTAAAAATTTCTGTATATTCTGTTCAGTGGATAACATTTACCATAAAGATTTAATGTCACCTCAGATAAAATGTTAAAGTGTTTCCAAGGAGAATAAGCAGGAGTGATGCTAACATCATCTTACTTGACTACACATGGGGAAACACATTGTGAAGGCGGGTCTTGGAAATGTATAGACGTGGCACAGCACATGCATTGGCTCAGCCAATCACATGGTTAATTGCAATATTAGCTGAGAGCTTATTGGCCTGATGTGAATGATGTCATGACCTTAAGTCCAAACAGTCATTTGGTAAAGAAATTCACCAGCCGATATATATGTAGGTATACTTGGAAGAAGGATATAGTCAAAGAGGAAAGACAGGAAAAATATCAGAGTTGATATTGTTGGTTTCTTTAGAGATATTAAAGTTACACTATATGGCAATGAATAAAACAAAACTATTTTCACCAAAATGTTGCTGACTCATTAACATCCTAGGTAATACGGAGAAGCTTATACACAACAGAAAACGTAGTTAAAAAAAATTTTGTTTTTGCCCACTATAGTTTAACAGGCAGTGAAACTGTATAAACAGGCTTGTGGCAATATGACGTGAAACCACTGCATATTTTAACGTTTTAGCTGGTGTATCATTTATGTCAAACCTCGTTTATACAGTTATGTTTATGGCCGTCTTGACAACTCGTACACTCCTTCTTCAGAATATTTTTTCTAGTTTTATATAATTCAAAACTCAGTTGAAGAACATGAAGGGCAACTAGGACATTAAGGTATGACATCACGCTCAGCCCAGCCAATGAGAGTGACCCATGCCACGCCAAAGAGCTCAAATTTCAGACCCACTCACCAACCGTAAGTTCCTGATAACGTCACGCTCCCTTGGCTAGCGCAGTAAAAGCAAGTGCAAGAGAAAAGGAGTAAAGGGTGAAACAGGCAGAAGTCAAGGCAGAAATCAGCAAAAAGGAGCTGAGGGAAATTAGGCAATGAAAAAAGTGCACACAACATTAGAGACAAAGAAAAGTGAGGTTAATATGTTAATCAAACCCAGATACCAAAAGGTATGAAAAGACAAAAAAAAAATGTCAAGCATTTGCACATTTGACTACTACTCATAGTTTTTAATAAACATCTTCAAAGTTGGTGTCTTCTAGAACTCTGAAAACAAATGAAGCACTATAAACATGAAACCGCCAAGCAGTACGTTATTGCAGTGGGAAGTTTTTTCTATTCTTTAACTTAACTAAGATTTTTTTCCTTCTTAAAAAGTACAAGCAGTAGCCCAGTGTTGAGGGAGGACAGGCGGAGCAGAGAGGGTGGTCAGGGGCCCCCCGAGGCTGCAGAGGGAGGTGTTGCTTCGAGCCCACTTGGACTCACTCACCAGCGTCTCCCCAGAGAGCACCTCCAGCAGGGAAATGAGGTTGTGCCCATCTCGGAGGTCTTCGTACAAGTCCGTCACATGTCGTTGGGCCTATTAGGGGACAAAAAGAAACATATTTTCTAAACCAATGCTTAAAAGGTTATTATATAAGGCGTATATTTTACAGACAGATTACATAATTTACCCCAGGCTTGAAAAGCATGTCAGTTTAACTTTAATTCCACTGACTGAGTGTAATCCTTGTGATTGAATATTGCTGATAGCCTGAAGAGAGCTTTCTCTGCACACACAGAAGGATCACACACACACACACACACACACACACACACACACACTTACTGTTGACAGCTAATAAGGTGGACACATAACAGATGAAATGCAGTGTAAACAAGTGACAGAGTTAGGTGTCAGTATGGAGAAGGACCAAAATAATTACATTTCATCAGTCCTTAGGTAAAGCTGACACTGAGTTTGGGCAAAGAAAGGGGACCAGGGATGGGTTAAATTATGTATGTGCACGTGTGTGCATGTGTTGGGGGAGGCGTGTGTCTCGCTAGAGCGCTACACTTCATCATCTTCTCACTGTCTTCACAAGTTTATACATGCACTCACTACAACTGTTATTCAAGCCAAGAACTCTACAAAGCATTTAAAAGCTTAAGATAAGCACATGATTAATAGAAAAAGCACAAAAATGTCCTCTGGAATTCCTGAAATATTAGTCCTATCACTGACAAAATGTGCATTCACAGCCAGCTCACACTAGACGTTTTGTTATGTTCTGACCCATACTGTACGATTTACAACCACTGAGATGTCATGTGAATGAAATGCAGGCTTCTTCTGCCAGAAAACTAGAAACAGAAGACTGTGCTTGCAGCTAAATCCTGGCTGGTGACATATGCCAATCAGCCTAAAGTAATTTTTGAAAACAGAAATGACTAATTTGTTGGTTTGTTCCCACAGCCACCGTGCATTAACATTAGGCTTTTCATACAGAAACGATGCGGGCCAATGAGAACAATGTTTGTGAGTTGACCAAAAGCACTGAGAAGGTTCGGCAGGATCACAGTAGATCAAAGGTCCCTCGTCATCATTTCAGAAATGACCATCCAGGCCAATGACTCCATATAAACCATGTTCACTGAATCTGATGTCTGAAAACGCACGAGTTTCACACAACGTTTTCTGTTTTCATAAAACCAAATGTTATCTTCGGTATAAAAAAATGTTTTGTGTTGCAGTAACATCAGAATGCAGATATCAATGAGGAAACTAGTGATAATACATATCGTGGAAAGTCCTCCAGCAGTAGATGTGATACTATTATCAGGATCAATGCATGACATCCTGATAACAGTATCAATGCATAACATTTAGTGCAGAATGGCACCCTCTGGCCACACTGCTGGCTGCCTACAGAATACATCTGTTTCGTTAGAATACATCTGTTAACCAGAGGGCATAATTTCCTCCATCAACAGTATGAATGAGCACAACCATTTCACTAACAGTAAATGAACAATGGTACATGTTACAGTGTAAACTGTGCTTTTGTGAGTAGTGTTTCAAAAGGATGCCTTTGTAAACAGCACAGTTCAAGCACACAGGAACTCACAAAGAAGAAACAGTGGCACGCAGCGAACAAAACAGCACCTGAAGGCAAACAGGCAGCACGCAGGTAAGACTGCAAGCTATTCAGCACCCTGCATGGCCATGCTCACAGAGGTCACCTACCTCGCTTCTCCAGTGCTTGAGGGAGGAGAAAGGAGCGAGAGAATGTGAAAGGGAGAGGCAGAAACACATGCAAAGAGAAACGGAAAAAGGAGTGAATTACACATAGGTTGGAGATGGGAGTATATGAAAAAGAAAAGCAGGAAAATGTTAGATACACAAACCAAAGCTGGCAGTGTTCATACAGCACTGAAAGTGTTTATTTGGGTCCAAACCGAGTCAGAAATTAAACACTGCCAGCTTTGCTGTGCATAACATTTCCTGTTTAAATTTCTGATCAATGAAGACATGGGGTCAAAAACAGAGAATAAGTTAACATATAGAGTGTGCAGACATTTTCCTGACCACACTAGAATTTTGGATTTGTGACATTCTCCTGCTGCAAAGTCACAGGAAGCAGTTGTGGGCAATTCATGAGTAAATCTTTTTTCCTCCTAAAGCAAGTCTCAGTCAACCGTGTTCAAAGACATGACGAAATGCCTGTACAAAAGATGACAGGTGAGATACCTGTTCGGCTGCAGGGCATCAGTGTTTTTGCATGTTCGAAAATTGTGCTACGTGTGATACTGAAATTACTTTGAAAACTGAACCATCATATATAAAGCCTTGTTTAAATAGTGTGGAATGTGGAATATTTGAGTGATTACTAACTAATACTTATAAGCAATAATTTGATTCTTACTCAGTTGAAAAGAAACTGATTAATGAAATCAAAAAATAATTTATGCTTTCAGGTCATTTTTTTCTGTTTAACTGTAAGAACAATTTTTAGGAAACACAGGAATGAATGTTCAATGTTATATCAGCATGATTTTTAAATTTTTTTTTCGCCCTAGCAATCTCAACAAAGGCATGTACTGTTTGTTTTGGAGACATCTTTTGCTGAAATACCGTTGGACTGCACAAACATGTCTTTCATGAGATCGCTTATGTTCGTTGTGCCTTTGTGAGGTATACACGTTAATCCAGAGATCCTCTTCTGAAAGAAGCCAAAACAACCTGAGGGCTTGCAAATGTCCACCTGGTCAGGCAGCTGGAACCAGATAAAAGGCACGTCGTCACAGAAGGGCGATATGTCTTTGCTAAGCGTCAGACTCGCTCATCTGTGTGCTAATCGACAGCCGTGTGCGGCATCCAGCAGAAATCCCTTTTAGCGGAGGAATTCCCTAAACATTCCAGACAGCTTCGCTGAACACACACCTGCGGCTACATGCAAACTAAACAAGGAGCGAGTGGAAAACACTTCTCTAACACAAGACCACTTTAGTGGTCCACAATCATCTGTATGCTGTGTCTCACCTTCTAATTTAGCAGCAGTGTCTTAGCAGATAATAAATGACTGGTTGAATGAAAGCCGGGAGCCAAACTACATTTGACAAAAAACCCTCACGATATCAAAGTTGATTGATTGTCCCTTTCACAGAAAAGAAATGTATCTTAATGTGAATCCTTTGTTTGCACAGCCAAAGAAACCAGACAAAGGCTCTATCCAGGAGTTCTAACAACTGTAACACTCCATGCATCACAAATCTTCTCCTGCTAACAGGAGCAGTACTCTTTAACATGCTGGCTAACACTTACAGGACTTTTGTTGCTCTGTCTCATTTATGGGGGATTTAGCAGTGAACAGATGGAATTATGGACGAGCTGAACAACAGGATGAGAAACTGGGTTGAAAGTGAATTAAATGGGCATTCTGGTTGCCTGCTCACAACAGAATGATTTGCACTTCCCCAAGTACACTGGCCACATTGTAAGCACTGGCTTAAATGTCAGACCGTTCTGTTAACTCAATTGCTTTGTGAGAATTGTATTCCTGCTGCGCGACAACAGTTGTCTATGATTCCAAAAAAACCCTCGAGGTTAAGTTACACCGAGGGCAAGCTGTTGCGTTAATTTCATTGCTCTGTATTCACTTTCAGTTTTCTTGCGCAGTTATTAAGCTGTATTTTCACTGGAGAAGTTCAAGACAAATACCTCTTACCCTTATTGCACACGTTTTGGCAAGAAGTCCATCACCCGACCTGAAACGGTTTTATGCATATTTTCCCTCTTTTTATCCGTTTTACTGTAATGACTCATGATTTCAGCGTAGCAACGCTCGGAGCCTGAGTGTCTCATCGGCCTTATGATGTCCTCAGTCAAACTCCACAAAAACGTAGCTGTTGAAATGTGGTCAGTCAGATGTTCTTTTTATGCATGGAAGAGGTCAAGAAAACAAAATGATTTTTCTTTGCTTAACACTGATTGTAAAAGAGTGCTGCTTAGAAAAGCCAAGCTGAATTATAATCTTCATTAAGCACAAACTCTCTCCCAGCTGGTCCACTCCAGAATCAAAAGACCCTGGAGTCTGTGGGCCAGATGTGCTACTGTACATTTGCTCCCAGAATCCATACCCAGAACTGGATGAGAGTTCAATGAAGCAGAAACAAAATCCAGATGTTTGTTCCTCACTTGTGCTTAAAAGTTTACCTGCCTGGGTGCAGTACTAAGTACTGTCAATGCACCAAGGCATCCTAAATATTATGGTGTCTATTATCGTGAACGGAACCCAAAAATGTATGTACAATGAGCATTTTTTTGTATTGGTGCAATCAGTCCATAATGGGTACACTAAAATAACACTTATTAGGACCTGTATGTACCCTTCTGCAAAATTTGATCTACTTTGACTTTCTGTCCTGTTAAGTAGAGTTTTTACATGTATTCACTTAATAGTTGTCCAAAGCAACTTACAAATAACACATACCTGTTACAACAAAATAGGTGCTGGACATTTAACCCATTCTCTGGGGGAGCAGTGAGCAGCCATGACTTGGTGCCAGGGGAGCTAGTACTGAGTGTTAAGGACACAACTGGTGGGATCTGAACCAGGAGACTTTCACATCCCAGCATGATGTTCTGCCCATTGAGCCACCAGCGACTAACTTCAACATACAGAATATCTACTAACACAATCCTGACACACCATACTCCATACACCATTACAAAGTGTATGAAAAGAACATGTAAGAACACCACATAAAAACAGCATAGAACATTAAAGCCGCATGATTAGAACTCTCTGGGTGTGTGATTAATCAGCTCTGCACCACTATAACATGGTACTGAACATCACGCAGCCTCATGAAGCGTAACTACTAGTAGACACCTCTGTGCCATTACAAGACACTACTGGACAGTTGGCATCACCATGTGCGAAAGACAGAACACATGGAAGGGCACGTCCTGCACTATTATAGAACCGTTATAAATCTAAAAAGATCATGTGTGCAAAACAGTTGCACAGAAAATTTTGGTTTATGTGTGTCTAAAGCAGTATGTACAGTAATGTCCACCACATGAACGTGAAAGAAAAACAAATACAAAACCAAAACAAAACACCATATGAAAAGTAGAGGTTTTTTATATAAGATAGTCTATACTTGTTGACAGGAATTTAACATTTTGATTGGTCATTCACAATGTCAATCATTTAGTGGATGGAGGCAGAAAAACCAGGATGAGCTGGTTCCCTCTTGTGAGGGATAGATAAACTTTCTACTAAATAATTGGAGTCAAAAAACAGAAGTATAAAGCAAGCAAAAGTTGTGCTTTATCATGGTTTAGTACTGAATATTTTTTAAAAGCCTAAACATAACTTTAAAAAACACTCAACTTAAATGGTGTCTAAGTGCTGCAGACTGTCTGATTACAGACAAAACTAAAACTGTTCCTTTAATCCAAGAGAAATGGATTTATGAATGTATAAACCATCATTCAAAGAGATTCATAGTAAAAACACCAGGGAAAAGCTGCACCACATGTAGACGTGGACTAATTAAAGTCGTGACTCAGAGCAGAAACATTCAGCGGTTTTACGCTGAAACAGAGGAAGGGGGCTGACAGGGAATCAGAGAACAGATGTTTCCGAGCAGATTAATGTTGTTGTGCACCATCACAGGCCAATCACAGCACATCACAGCCAATCACAGCCAATCACAGGCCAATCACAGCACATCACAGCCAATCACAGCACATCAGTTAACAGTTATCAGTTAACAGGTAATCATCACGCTTCACCGGCCTATATATATATTTGAGATCCACTTTATATATACACACATAGATACATGTGTGTGCCTGTGTGTATTTCCCACTGGTTAAATTTTCACTCAATGTGAAAACATATTATGTAGATGTTGTCTTGCAGTGGATCTATTGTATTCCGCATGCCCTTTTTACAACTTTTTACAATTTTGTTTTTATTTACATTTTACTAAATGTCTCAACTTTTTTGGAATTGGTTGCATGATGAAGATGATGATGATGATGATGATTATTATTATTATTTGTTAAAATTCTTTCAGGGATTGAAGGTAATCGCTTATAGTCACGAATTTACAAATTTTTCCACTTTACGGTCTGCCCTAATTTACGTCACCTAACCCTTATTTTTGCAGAGTTAGTCTTGACCTTTTCTGAAAACTCCCTGCCCTTAAGGAATAAATTCCCGACAAAATCTTTCATCAGATACTGACCTCAGGGACGTAAGAAGATGGGCTTCTCTTTTGTATCGTCAGCGACTAATCACTGAACCTATTTTGAGTATTCTGCTTACAACTATAAATATAAAGTTTCAGTGTTTTTCCCAAGAGCTATATATATTTAAGGCTTCTCAAATGCAATTTTCCCCTCATTCAAAGCTTGGCTGGATTTGCTGGTCCTTTTAAAGGTCCAACACAAACCTCAAAGCTCCAATCCCTGAGCAAAGTGCTAGTCTGTGTATGAATGTGGCTTTGTGTTCAGTGCTGCTTTCCATAGCCGAGTCGGTCTTAGCTGACACTGGGTGCCAGGAAAATGTGTCTCCACATTTTTCACCAATAACAAGTCACCGATTTTGTTGCCATTGCAGAAAAAAAATTGCCAGCACGAACCTTTACTTTATTGCAGTCACAAACATGTATATTTATTAATTCAAATTTTTCAATTATCGAATCGCAGAAATTATATTACATCTTTACAGAAATTAAATAAATTTTATATAGCAATTAAAGCAACGCTTTAACGGGAAAAGCAACGCAGTATAATGTTACAGCTGTCTGTCGGTTTTAGCTTGTCAAATGACCAGATCTTAGGGTTGGTGAATTCAGTACTTCTCTTTAGGTCCACCAGGCAATAACTGTCTTGTTCTTCAATTATCATTTACTTCCTGTTCACTGTTAATTTCAATTTGCATATATAGCCTGCAGGTGATGGCTCTTCGTTCAGTCATTGTTTGTAGTTCTTCCTCATTTTTGGAATAAAGAGTTTTAATGTAATTCACGTTGTGCTGCACTTTCTGCTTAGCGTAAACCTGACATACTGGTCACCAGTCTGGAGTTACCAGTATGAATGAAAAGTGACAGTAAAGGTTTATTCTTTGCAGAGGGACATTACACCTCATATGTATTTTGCTATGGAAGTTTCTCTTACATCTGTTATTATCAACCCTTGGAAATTGCTCAAGGTCAAGTAAAACATACAGATAAGGACAGAGGATATATGCTGGTTGTGTTACATAGTGTGGGATCTGTGCAGATGTGTGCCATTTTCCACGCTGCTCTAAAGCAGCACACAATGATGTATGCAGTTTTAAATGTGAGCTCCAGAGCTCAGACTGCCTTAATGAGGTAGTCCCTACTCATTAACAGGACAGAGGTCAGTCAGGCTTATTGACTTAATGTGAGCCTGATAATAGGTTGCAATCAGTATACACTCATTGATAAGTTACAGGTCAGTGAGGCTTACAGAGGCAATCTATGCACAATGTCAAGTTACATGTCATTGAAGATTACAGTTACTCTGTGCCCATTGTCTGGTTACAGGTCAGTGAGGCTTACAGAGGCAGCCTCTGCCCATTGTCAAGTTACAGGTCAGAAAGACTTACTGAGATGGTCTGTGCGTATTGTCAAGTTACAGGTCAGAAAGACTTACTGAGATGGTCTGTGCGTATTGTCAAGTTACAGGTCAGTGAGGCTTACTGAGATGGTCTGTGCGTATTGTCAAGTTACAGGTCAGTGAGGCTTACAGAGGCAACATTTTCTTGCTGCAGATTTAAGTTGGTATAATGTACCAAGGCAGATTCTGCTCACTGACATGCGTGGCTGAATTCCACGGCCAGTGTTGTGAGTTTATCTTACCGTACCTTCATCAAGTGTTTGTTCACCCATTTTGTGAAGGTCTTCTTCTGCACTCTGTCCCGTTCATCTGTGGAAGACAAAAAGGGAAAATACAGTTAACGAGAAACATTTAACTTCCTTCAGAAATGCTCTTTACCACTTCTTTAAGATTTGTGCAGTTGGAGGCAGCCAGAAGTAACCTATACACAGAAAGAAGATGTCCTACATGAACACATAGGAACTAACTGGGAACTAAATAGGACCTAAATGATGGTGCTCATTGATTGAATTCAAAAAGCTTGCTAAAAAAACAAGTGATTAAGGTAAAGTAAGATTTTTCTGTATAATATATGCTGTAACAATTATGATTGCTAGAAAATCTGATGGTGAAAAACAGTAAAATGAGTCCTCAACACCGTGGTGTCTGTGACTGCAGAAAAAGCAGAAATCCATGCTGCAGTCAAATGGCAATTAGGAGGAAGATAAAACAATAGTGGATGTCCACTTAAATCTGATCTGACATCAGGCACATGTAAGCCACTGGTATATGCCAGTAGTCCTCTTTTTCACATAGAATTTACCCCTAGCTTCACTGTTGTTGGAAAATACACAGTAGATGGGGGTGAGTTTCACAAGCACATAAATGCCCAGTGTGTATCTTATGAGATGAGACTATATACCTTGTTTAAAATGGCGTGTTGGTAATGGTTCTCTCATGTACCAATGGGAGGTGTAAGTGTACCTCTCTTCCTCTTACCTGGGCAGACACACTCAGACACACACTCTGCCGTCACACCAAAGGCCAAAAACAGAAGGTGGTCTGAAGGCTCACATGTGGTATCACCCAAAGACCACAGTGCAGGGCAGGTCCGTGATGATTTGCAGAATTACTCACTGGAAATGGAATACCTGACCCAGACCCTAAATTAAAGTGGACTCTCAGTACTTGGAAATCTCGAAAGACTCCATAAATATGGATTCTACTAGTAAGAATTTTTTACACATCTGTGATTACAACCAAAGGATTGTTTTAAAAGAAAAATAAAGAAGCAAATTTCCTACGATGTAAGCAGGAACACGTGTGTAAACAGAAAGACTGCACACGTATGTAGCAAACTGTACACCTGCGGTGCCTCTGAGAGTGCAGCACTGACTCAGTTATGGGTTCATAGATTATTTTCCTTAAAGCACATCATTAGCCACACAGCAAGATAGTGGGCTGGTGTTTGAGTTTACTCTGCTGAAGGCAAATGTTGGACCCACTGAGCAGGACTGGCAACCGAAATGTACACAAATTCAAGATGGGTGTGAAACACAGCAGTTCGTTGTTTCATAAGTGGAGTGTGTCATTCACACTGTTCAACATGTTAAATCAGGAGGAAAAAAGTATTTCATAGAAAAAATCAATATACAATGGGGGTCACTCTATAAAAACAACCATCATCAATCCAATTCTCTCTGTGACAAATAAAAGCTACAGTCACAAGACAAACACTACAAAGAATAATACCTCTGTTTAGTCTGTGGAAATGTTTGCTTAAATACATGAAACATAATTAAGCTGTAGGCCCAGTACTTGGAAACCTTGAAAGTCTCCAAACACTTGGCTCCTGCTAGAATGGATTTTTTTTGCTTCACAACTAAAAAGACCTAAGAGGAGAAAATAAACAATGGCTGTTTGAGTGTCTAATTAATTTAGTCCTGGAATATTCCTCACTCCAGTAGGCATGCATAACAGGGCCCATGTCCAAAAAGCTGAGAAAAACTCATAAAAATCTATAGTAGAGAGAAACGTTTATATCATTTTAGCTGGAGTATGTTTTTTGTGTTATGTTTATTTTATATATTAAATATGATCATAAATGATGTATATGGATATGACATATAGAATATCTGCTATCTCCTGATTACATTTATTGTGTTAATGTATTGATGTATAAGATTGTATGATTGTTGTGCGAGTGTAAAAACTCCAGGGAGAATAGCCACTTGCGCTAAAGGGGATCTTAAATAAAAGAAAGAAAGAAAAAAAAAATCACTGGACACAGCCCCGTCAGTCACACCCTATCATTAAAACAGCACATAAAAAACAAATCGGACAATGCTGAAAAACAGGTCTTTCCTAACAGCGATGCTGCTCTGAGTTACAGACATACGAAACACAGAGTCAGACTGCAAAGGTACATGACACAAGTATATGTCACAGGCAGGTACATATGGTGGAGTCCGACTCTGCTTCAGTGTGCAGTTTGCACTCCACCAGTCCTTTCTATGAGTTTAAGAAATCAAAAAACTTTGAAGGTGGCCAGAAAGTTGCAGGTTCAAGAAGCAGGGCAGATATCCTCCCTCAAGACACCAAACCTGAAACAGTCCAGTAAAAACTAAAGCTGCTTAATACACCATTTAAATATGATGCCAAACAATGATACAATAATAAAGTACAGTTCAACATCCCACTGAACTGGCTTTTCTTTCATTCAGTAGAATCAGATTTGCTAAGTTTTACAACTTTTTTCCTGCTCAAGGGAATTTAATTTTCTCAGCACATGACACCGGATGCTCAGACTATTAAAGGTCTTTTTATATCTCGTCACATTAGATCTGCCAAGATAACACTGTTCAGCATCAGACAGGTTAATGCTAAGGGCTGGGATTCTGGTCCTATTTACAACACAAAGCTGGAGGGAGTGCTGAAGTCTGAGAACCTTTTCCCCATTGTCATATAACCAAGTGAAAAGACATGCTTTATTATGTGTCATAATGTTCTTATGTTATTAATGACAAACATAACACACCAGTGGCTGTGTCCTGCGCTTACTTCCTAAAACAACTCAAATCTATCACATAATCATAAAATAAAGAATTCCTTACTGAGAAAAGATGCATTTAGAATAACACTAAAATAACCTTACATAAGCTAGCCAGTGTAAATAACTGTAATGCTTAAGAGTGCAATATTTTACATACTCTTTGTGTGCAGATGGGGAACTAAATATCTATTCTGTCAGAAAGTATCGTACAGCACCAAATTTACACATGACTGAACTGAACACGAACCAAGGAATTTCACTGGCTGCAGTCCAATCTATTAGCATAGCAGACAGCCAATAGGATAAAGGACGCACTGATGGGAGTTTCCCCACTAACCGGCGTAATGAGCAGTGCTATGTGGTCATTGAGAAAGTCAATGTACACCTTACAAGTGTATTCATACTCATACTGAAATAAGACACTAACAGAAACAAAAAGTCCTCCCAGCAGCAAACAACTCCAAAATTTTCATTAATAAATACAATATACACACAAAACAACCTGGGATAAAAATATAATAAAAATTTTACTTGATCCAGTTTATTCAATTGCCTGACACAATTTCAACTAGCTTGCACAGAGTTTTGTCATTCCTATATCACCATGGCTACACCACAACATTATACCACATCAGTACCTTTTCGCTCATCTGTGGCCTTGAGCATCCTCTGGTAAAACCCTTCCTCTGACAGCGCTGTGTCCCTCCCCAAGCTGTTTGTGCTAGAGGCCCTGTATTTCTGCTGTGAAGACATCCTCTCAGTCCCCTTAATGGCACTGGTACTGTCACAGTGTATGAGACTCCCTGAGGCACTGCGTCCTCTCGTTTCCTTCAGCAAGCCCACTGCTGCTTTTTAGCGCCAATGTGCTCAGTGCTTGTGGAAGAGTATGACCATGCAGCCGTGTGGGTGTGTCCATGCTGGTGCTGCTGTTGCTGCTTAACCTATAATTTTTCTCACTCTCTCTCCCTCACTCTCTCTCTCTCTGTCTCTCCCTCTCTCTCTCTCGCTCTCTCTCTCTCTGTGGTAACTCTGCAAACTTTTTTTCCTGTCTCTCTAACTCTTTGCTTGTGTTGCAGCTATTTTTATGCATGCAAGCTGCTATTATTTTCTGCTATATCTCTACAAATCTATATTGCCTGGCTCATAGCAGCCTGTTGCAGCCTGTATTCCAACATCATACTCTAGCATTATAATAATAATAATAATTATTATTATTATTATTGCAGTATCACCATGTCTTGAATTAGTTTTAAGTGTTGATGTCATTCTGGTAGCTGTACAGAAATCTATTTGGCAACTGTACTCATACAATGAAATGGTGAAATTCCAGCAAAAATGGTTAAAAAAACATACCTTCTCTAAAAATAAATATGGCACAAAGACAAGGTACAAGTTTGCATCACAATCAAGCATGTGTGACAGGGAGGCGGAGCTAAGACAGAGTGTACAGCATCTATTAGGTCTTCCTCTTGGAAGAGGACTATTCATAGTCAGTGAAGGATCACCTGTGGAAGCGTTCAGTGACTCTAGCACCAAAGCAACGTGGCTGGAAACTGTTACAGCTACACGTCAGGTCAGAAATGAAGAATAAAGTCTCCACTGTAACGGAAAACACCTACAGTGGAGGCTGTTGGTGGTGATGGAAATTTGTCATCATCTACTCCATAAGGTGCCAAGATACTAACAAATTTCATTAAGAGTGGTTTCTGATACATTCCCATCTATGGCATTGGGCTGAGGTGGACAGTAGCACTAACACACATACATAAATGGATGAAAAACCAAACTCCATCCACACTCAGCTGCCAGGCTTCACCAAAAGTAATTGTTATACCCATCAACAAGCCAATGATATCCACAAACACATTCGTGAGCCAAAAAAGAGAAGTGAAATTTGGCATAAGTTCTCTGTCCACAATCACCACAGACCTACACAAATGAAAGAGACACAGAGCCATTGTCTGGCTTTAAAACAGTATCGGAAGGAACTTAAAAAAGCCTTACATTACCTGTAGAATCGATTATTGCAATGTTCTATAGGTTGGAGTAGAGCAAACTTCACTGGCCAGATTGCACTTAGTACACAGTGTAGCATGTTTCCTAACAAAGACACATGGGTGTCAACATTGGTATTACACTGGTTTTACAGTCCCTCCATTGGTTCCAGGTTCACTTCAGAACTAAATTTAAGATTTTAGTGATAACGTATAAAGCCCTTCACGACCGTGCACCCCTGTATATTTCAAATCTTTTAAAACTGTATAAACTATCGCAATCTCTCAGATCAAGTGAACAACTGATTTTGGTGGTGCCTAAAACTAGGTTGAAAAGCAGAGGAAAACATTCATTTTCAGTTGCTGCACCAAAATTCTGGAATGAGTTGCCCTTTTCCTTGTCTTTGTTTAAGACTCATTTGAAGACATTCTTATTTTCTCAGGCTTTTAATGTTCCATAGAATATCGACATTGTGTTGTTGTCTTTAGTTATAGCATGTTGAGCCTCTGTCCTGTAAACCTGTGTACATTGCTGCCTGAATTTTTTAGTTGTCTTTTATCCCTAATTTTAATGTTTTTTTTCTTAATGATATAATTTGGATTTTTTGTCTTTTAAAATGTTTCTGCTATTTTTTAATCTGTAAAGCAATTTAGGCAACAGACTTGTGTTTAAATGTGCTACATAAACAAATTAACCTCGACCTTGAATCAATTTAAACTAAAATACATTTCGGTCAATTAAACTGAGATTACATGCACGTTCATAATGACCTTCGCTGCTCAGTAATAATCACTGATAGATTGAAACAATTAAAACATTTTTCTTTCTCGATTATAGATGTACCACATTATGGAAAAAGTAAATATTTTAAATTTGGTGCTTTGTCACATTTTTGCATTTTCAATAGCTGAAGTAATTAGCAAACAGGTTATGCTGATTAAGCCCTTAGATAACAAAAAATAGCACATTCAGAGTCCTGAGATTATTAGTTTAAGACAATTACTTACTTCAAAGCCTTAAAGAGGCACTTGCTACAACACCTAGCTCCAGGTATTCTCTGTGCGGAATATCATCACTAATGCTACTGCATATGTTAATGCTAATCAAGATGGTATAATGTTGAAATGAGGATGTTTGTTGTACTAAATCCGCAATTTTCACCAAAATTGTAAACTTTAGAAAGTGCTCCACTGGACAGAACGTGTACAATGAGGCTGGTCACACTTTGGATGGAAAAATACTAATCTAGAAACCATCACCAAGCATGCTTTGAGAAAGCCTTGTACCTTTTGCTTCGCAAATGACTAAAGCCATGTCCTTATTTGCACATGCCGCACATTTACAGCCCTGGAGAATCCCTTATGACCTTCAAGGCATTTTGATTTGCAAAAACAGACCAATAAAAAAAGAAAATAAGCGGCTTTTACTTTCAGGGCGCGCGCTCTGTCATGTGCTTGTGATGAACATCCCAATGTCTCCAGGGGCACACGCCCTAAACTGCAGAATGGGTGTCCTTCTCCATGTGAGAGTGTGTACGCGCTTCTCTACACCAGGGGACAAAAATATAAAGCATCCATCACAATGCTGGGTGCCCATATGTGCTTAGCTTACAACAAAGGAACGGAACACTTAACCTGGCAGCAAGGAGACAACGCCGCCATGGATGTGTCCCCTGGGTCCTGTCTAGACAAAGGGCTCGGGTGTGACAGTGTGTGGTTTATACGCTTTTTCTAAAGCAGGAAAGCTGGCATTCTTTACTCAAAGAGGAAGTGAAAATCAAGCCACAGCAGATTAATGGCATGGCACAATATCATTACTAAATTGTGTAGAAGACTTTAAAATGCACTTAAATTTACTGCCACGCCAAGAACAAAATGCACAAACTTAAGATGAGAACAGCCAGGACAGATTTGTTGTTTTACCACTTGATAAGGTAAAAGAAAAGCATAATTAATGTGTCTCCCACATAGTATTGATATTTTACATTCTCCAAGAAAATCAGATTATTGGAAAATCTGGAGTGCCTTGTCAATCAGTCCAATAAACTACAGTATCGCCATCTGCTGGTTAGGTCACAATACTACAGTACCAATAAAGTAATCCAACAGTGGGAAATGTACCAGTTCACTTACATTCTGTTTAAAAATCCATTTAGACCACTTTCCCTTAACTGTTGGCATTTTACGTAACTCAACAGGTGAATGCTTCACAGTTTGTTTTTGGAACAAAGTTCAGGGTGCACAGAAGTTATGATAGCGTGGCTGATCGTATGGACACTTGCACGAGAGCAAAAAGCTGAAACATGAGCTGGGTTTTCATGACAACAGCCCAAACAGACAGAAGCAGAAGCTGTGGACTCATGCATGACATATAGGGCTGTATTTTTAGACCTGAGGTTTGGATACAGGCCAGTAGTAGAACACACAAATGTAGTTCCATGGGGAAGGAACCACCAACAGATTTCTTTTGAGGTCCATCCAAGGGGCTTCATTCCAGGCAGAAATCCCAGCAAACAGGGGACGTTCCCAGAACATTCACTAACGTCCCCAGAACGTTCTGGGTGTTCTTGGAATGCTCCCTGTTTGCTGGGGAGTTACTATAACCAAGGCAATACTGTAAAAACGCGCGATAATACTAATATCACGTATTTTAAATGCTTTTATTTTTTATGTAACTTATATGGTGTAATACTGTGCTGTATTAAACCTGTACCATTACTCTACAATAAAAGCAGTCACTGAATTAAATGAGTAAATTTGGAAAAGCAGCCATAGTTTCCAGTTTTTAAAGACATACATGTGTCCACTTTATTTCTAAAAACTTGGAAGCGTTACTGTGTCCCAGCATCTTTCACAACATCCGAACTGTACCGCCTCAGTGGAGGGTGGAAGTTGTGTGTACTTGATGCGTAACAGATGTGATCGTGCCTCGCTTGGCACACACGAGTTGTTTTGAAGCGGCGTTTTTCATATAAAAAGTCCCACCCCGAAACGCAAAAAGACAGCAAAAATTATCAGCAGTCTTACAGCGAAGTTTGTGCATTTGCCATGTCTGGTTGATTGAGCGAAGATGACGCTCTGCGTACGAAGTGGCGAAGTGGACGCAGAATTAATGAAAATAACGTTAGCATGAAACCTAAACCTACGCAGTCAGAAATGCAAAATTCAAAGGAAAATATATAACAAATGTCCACGTAATTTAAAACTTTAAGGCACCTAGAAAGTTAGGGGGAAAACCCTGTACAGCTACGATGAGTACGTTATGTACACTGGTATTGTAAAAAAACTGAAGCCTTCCGTTATGTGCACAGCATTCTCCGCTACTACAAAGCTGTAAACTTACATATATAAACAACAAGTTTAAACACTATAATAAACACCTTTCGGCGACACCTGGACCGTGAAGTCTTACACATTGTTATAACATTATCCTCCATTCACCCTCACAGATCGTTTGTGAAACTGGCACGTCGTTCCAGTGGATGGAACCTGCATGTAATTGGTTGACATCATCTGTCCGACTCCGCCTTCTCGACGAGACTCCGCCCCCAAAGCGCAAACGGGTCACCCACCTGCGCAACACATTTTACCCAGCAGAAGTCTGCTTCTTTCTTCGCAGTTCATCTCATTCAAGTAATTGGCCCGTTCGAATACATATTCCCGGTTAAAGACGCCACACCAACGCTGTGCTCCGGGAGGAGCAGTGGACTTGCCCTCCATCTCCAAACCCAAGTACAAAACCAATAGCGCTCAAAAGTTTTTTTCGCTGTGCTGTGTCACTATGAGCCGTTTTTCCATAACTCGAGAGAGCTGCCTTTTCTACAGCCTATTCGTTATTACTGCCAGTAAAAAGTGGGGTGGTGTCCTATTTCAACCCGCGAAGCCCTCGCGTTTGAGCGCTCTGAGTTTCTGGTTCCCAGTATAAAGAGAGAGAGAGAGCGCGCGCACGCACCGTCCTTCCTATGTTACCGTGACACTTTCACGAGCGCTATTTTTGCTGGCGTTGAAATGCGAGTATTTGGAATATCATGAGTTACTCTCAGAGGTGGTAATCCAGAATGTCATATGCACTACAGGCTAGGTGTTTTTGTCTGCGTCCAAATATTTTATACCGTGTATGCCAACCCTTTCAAACTTCCAGCCACACACTTCTTTTAATGTTATGTGTAATTTAAATCGCAACATGTGGTTGCATATAATCAAAATGCAGAATTGTGGCTTCGTTGCTGTCTTATTAGGAAAAGGAGTGTACAATTGTCACTCTCACTCTTTAGTTAACTTCATTAGTGATCCATACATCTAAATATGGGATTAATATTGGTAGATGATAAAGTGATTTCAGTTGCACTGCAGGGTTAGGATTTTGTTTTTCCTTAGCAATTGTGGGACTGCATACCTGTTGCTTAAGAACACTTTCCTTTAAAATTTAAGAAAATATACCAGACTCTACATTTTTAATTCCTGAAGTATACTCTGAAACACATTAATGGTTAAAACCAGCTTACTCACATTCCGCCGTACACATGGGTGTAGCCAACAACAAATATTTTTATAAATAACTCAACAAGTCATCCTGCACATGCAGTCTTCAGTGCACATACCAGAATTCAAGCGTAGACATTCTTTACTAAAAGCACACAGTAAACATATACATGTAGATGTGCTGACACCTCCTCCTCATGTACTATGCAAATGAATAGCATCCCTCACCAAATAACTGCAATATGCAGTCTCAATACACTTTCACTCTACAGTTGGAGTGTCCATGTCCCATTTAGACTGGCACAATGAAATTTACTACATGACCATGTCTGTCTAAAAAAGCTAATGATATTCCTGTATAGACATCTCAAAACCTGAGTGTTTAAGCTCTCCTCTTTTATTTGTGTCATGCCCAAAAGTCCCGTATCGTGCAGCAGTGCATGTAAACGTTTGTACAAATTCTCTGTTTACATCCAGTAAACAAGCAACACGTTTGCTTTCAGAAAACGGAGGAAGAAGCAGGACAAACAGAAAGAGCAGTAATTGGTATCAGACCACAGTTTGCCAGGCTGTTAAATGTTCATTTTTAAAATTGCTTACCCTGCTGTGAAAAGACAAAATGGCAAACTCGTTCTTTGTTTGATCAGTCTTAAACAGCTGACATTTTACTGTAGTGTCTACTGTAAAGTTGAAGTAGCATTTTGTAAAGGCACGGTAGCTTATCAAGTCTTTGCCTTTTAGTTTCCCAGCATCCCATTGGTCAGATGTGTACTCAAGTACTATTTTGTACATTGTCTGTTGTCTGTATGTACAGTTTATTTCCCTTGTTCTTCCTGCCTAGCCAGGACCAGTGAAAGCAGTAGCAAGATTTGCCAAGAAGGAATTAATTTGTACATTTCATTCCAGCCGAATGGCTACCTAACACAAATACAGACCTTCCCACTGTACCGAATACAAAAAGGGTAATCTGGTAAACAGAAATCTAGACTCATTACTGAAATAAAGGCAAAGGGGATGTGAACACATTGTTCTATTTATTGGCAATTTAAAATTAAATCACATCTCCAGGGAAAGCCGTGCCGTGGATGAAGAATACACGGAACTGGCAGAAAAGCTGAGTCACAAACCTGAGCACAGGAGAAGTGTGGCAGATGTGTCACCAGTAGCTTTAGCAGGAAACCCTGCCCTTGAGTCTGGCAAATTACTCGGGCACAGGTCTCGCCCCTGAGCCAGGGCAGCGAGAACGCCAGCTATGTGAAGGTGAACCAGTTGTTCTGGAAACACTGTCTCCCATGACGCTGCAGAAAAACAGCCACGCCCTTACACTGCGGCACATCAGAAAACAATTAAGTCTACGCTCGGTAACGTGACTCAGAGCTGCAGTTAGGTTTCCAAATCCATTATGGGCTCTCTTCTGAACAAGCCATACTAAACGAAAAAGGTTTTCATTTAATAATGTACCTCCATCATATTTCAACAAGACTTGATTCCAGCTTCAAATTTAACATTCTGTCTTAACGCAATTTAAAAAGACTGGGTTTCATAATGCTGTTGACGCACAGACCCCATATTTAGCCTGTATATGGAAAACCATCCTCAAAATTACTTACTGGCCTTGGCTATAACATGTAACACAATCACTTGCATGGAAATGTGCATGTAGTATCCCATGGTTTTATGGTCAAACCTAAAATGTATGATCAAAAAGTAAGTAAAATAAAATGGTACGGAGGCCTCAGCAAGTGTTTTTAAAGATGTTGAAAGTACACCAGTTTTCTGGTGAAATTAGATTCTTTTCGTGTAGTAAATTAGTTTGTTTATAGTAAAAGGTATTTGATATGGCCAATGCTGCACTCATGACAGGCAGCAGAAAAAGCTGAGGCAAATTATTCTTTTGACTTAACAGCCATTGCCTGGAGTCATCACGACATCAGATGACACTTAACTTTCACCCAAGGGCCTTGTATTTGCTGGCATAAACTGCTTATTGCAGAAATGTATTTCTGTGTTCCCAAAGAGAATCATAAAAATTCCAAAATAAAACAAGCAACACATTTTCCCAGGCCTCATCCTTGTAGTAAGCTATTTTTGCTCAAATCCATTTTACCTTTATTCTAAAAAGTGGGTTTAAAACATTACCCTCTATTCTTATCCACTTAGTGGCCACTTAGGTTGAACAAATAACACTTTTACCAGTGGCAGCATACTATGGTTTAAATTCTATCCATTTAAACATTGATGAAAGGTTGGGACTGATGGTTTATGATAGACATGGAAGACTTATGCCCCTTTCAGTGAAGTGATGCTCACAAAAACAATCCTTTTCCAAACCTTCCTGTTCAAATCGGTCTATAGTATGTGGTTTGCTCTCCAAAGCTGTAACAACATTACATTCAACTGACATTTTTGAAACAACAGTTAAACTGCCAGTTCTTGTCCTGCAGGAACAGACAGTTACATTTAACAAAACCACGCCCACAACACCCACTTCTAATCCAGTAATTACCATTAAATACATGTCTACTGTACTTTTAAAAACCTTGTCTGGTTATGATCAATTTATATTAGGTGCTGTAGAAAGATGTATGAAGCATCAACTGTAGATGTAGGATGTAGCATCAACTCAGTCCTTCAAAAAAGGCTGATCTGCCATTTGTTAATCAAATAATCAAACCATAAAAGAGAGATCCTTCAGGCAGGGCAACTACTTCGAACTTTCAATTTCAATTTTGACATCTGCTAAAACACATTAAAGCAGACCACACTGGGACTGAATGGTTCCTCTAAACACTCTGACATTGATACTACTTTACATAGAGTTCGCCTTTTCACACAGACTGTATTATAATTTTCTTACACAGTACAGTACAGTAAATTAGATTACTCCAATGGCACAAAACTACAACGTATTGTGATAATAAAGATAACAATTCAGTGGTAACACTTTCAACATGTCAGTGTTTTATAATTGTACTAGATTTTCAAAGTTTTGCACTACTTCAGATTTTTAATTTAGTGTGGGTGCAGAATATACAGTTTGATTCCTTGATAATTTGTTTTCAAATACACGAAAAAAGCAAGTCTTTGTGCAGTAACTCCTGAGCTCAAATGGCTACATTATCAAATGTGTCCATTTTAAAATACAAATACAAAGTTGTGCTAAACACTCCATGTATTTACTACAGTGACACAGTGAAACAGGCCAAATCTAAGAAAATCAAAACTAAATAAATCACCAAATATAAAGCAAATTTATTCAGGTTTTCTTATGAATGTAAACCAACAACAAAAGAAAAGGGCTAAAAGTTCAAGCAGCCCATGAAAAGCAGCACTTAAAGGGTTAACACTGCTACACAATCCACAGGAAACAGAGGGAGGGGAGGAGAGAGAAAAAAAATTCACAGAGGGCGAAGGAAAGACAAGTAAAGAAGCGTGTAGAGAGAGCGGCAGGACAGCGCTGTGATGCAGGACGCAGCGCCGACCCAGAGCCCCGGCTCCGCAGTACGGTAGGTGTGCCCGCCGAGCAGCGATGTGAGAACATCGGGATTGTCGTGGCCTTACCTTCGCAGGCGCGTTTCCTCTGCTTCCTCCAGCACCAAACAGCGACCAGGGTGGCAACATGCCCCAGGACCACCAGGGTGGAGAAAACGTTCCCTAAGGGATTCGCCGGCATTGGGGGCTCAGGTAGCGCGGGATGCGACAGGTGGGAGGGGGCTAGTCGTGGGTGTGGTGTGTGGGTGGGAGGCCCTGTAGATGTGAGGAGCCACCCTGGGATTTAAAAGATGAAGGCTGTCCCACTCCGGGCTGCTGCAACATAGGTCAGGAGCAGCCGCTCACACTCCTCTTCCCCCCTCGGTGAGTCACTCACAGGGACAAACCAGCCCAGACACCTCCCTTCTGCCTCCTGGCCCTCCCTCCTCTCTTTGCCCCTCTCCCGCCCTCTGTTTTCCTGTGTCCTTTAGATTGAGGCGACGCACAGATACCTGCCGTCCTTCAGCTTTCTCTCCTAGCGGCTAACAGTGAGCGGAGCAGGCTGGGAATCTCCTCTTCCAGGAACGGGAGGCTCCAGCGTTAGCTCATCTGGTTCACTTTAATAAAACATGAGGCTCTCTGGTCACGTGCAGTACAGCTGCTGTGTTTGCAGTGCCTGCCGACACAACTGTCAGTACTTTACCGCAGACGCTTTCAAGCACCACTTCCTTCTGACGTTCTAGATTACCTTCCCTGACCGCATTCTTGTGAACGCAAGCTATGCAATGAGAAACTCTGTATTAACTTTTTATTCTTATTTAGTTCTGGTTTGACAAGCTCTTTGTCTTTGCTCTGTCAAACGTGCCCCTCTCTCTCTTCTGAAATAGCTTTGTTTCCCTGTTTCACCGTTTTGTTTCATTTGTCTTCTGCCAGGTCATATTTCTTCAATACCTTGAAGACACCTTCTCCCTTTCTTCCACATTTTTCAGTCTGGAATAAATCTTTGGTGACTTTGGCACAAGAAAGCGACTTCAACGCTAAACTTCCGGCACGACAAAAGGCAAACGTAGAGCTCTTTCAACACCCTTGTCCTTTAAAGAACTTGTAAACACAGCCCAGAGGTGGAATTCTGCCTCACAGGGAAGGGTAGGGTCGCCTGAAGTAAAAAAGGACTGTTACCTCTCATGTATAGTTCTATTTCAAAAAAATAAGAGGCGCTTATATGCCTCTGTCAGTGCTCTTTAATATACAGTGTTCACACATGAAAACGTTAAAAGATACATATTAGTTTCACTGCACATGAACACAGTTTATGTAGATTCCCTGGTCACATTTCTCTCTTCTTCCCATTGGCTACCTTTATCTATGTACACATGCCTACGTTTTATTTGCCAAACTGAACAAAGAAAAAGCTTCTAATACTGTAAAACTGCCCTTGACACTGGGCAAACAGTCACTCCAGCGTATTCTATGGCTGCAGCAATAACAAAGATATACACAAACAAATACAGGCAAGTAATTGGGAAAGGCAAATTAATGGGAAAAAGGAGAGGCTGCACACTAGCTGTAGTGTGCATTACATATCACATAGCAGAATGCTGGCTAAATCATGTTCACTATAGCAGGTCTAATCTTTATCTAGATAAGGAAGAGGGCTTAGAGACAGGGAGAGGAGATGGCATGACTGAAACAGGACAGTTCTGTATTTTGAAATTACTTGGCATTACCTCTTTCTGTAATGAGCTTAGCCATTACCACCAAATGTCAACTTTCACCATTGAGCAACTTTAGTTAGTGTATGATTCATCAACGCGAGAATTAAAGACACACGCAGCACCAGCTTCACAGCGCGTCAGTTACAAAATGAAGAAACGAAAACCACTCTTCAACCACAGAGGAATAAAGTAAAAAGCCCAGAATGGCTTAGGGAATGTGTATATGAGGACAGCCCGACATAAACCACACCTCGCCTAAGTACAGAGATCAGGAGCAGAGTGAAACATGCCACGCCCCTACCAGGTAAACAGACAGACTAAAGGTGAAACGCCTGTCTTAAAACATACACACCATTTTAAAAATACCTCTCATGCATTCTGTTCTCACTTTGCTATGCATTTTACTTGAGACATGAATTAAAAATTAAATTTTATTGGTTCATTTCCAATGTGCTGCTAAAGGCCAAAACCAGTTCACATCCACGTGTACTTCTGTCTTGTCTTGTCTTCCAAACACAATAAACATTGAGAAAATACCTACGTTTCCCTATAAATCATTAGGCAAAATTTTTCCTAAAGATTAACCTTAAATATGACACGGCTACAAAACTGTCAGTGTTAAGCATGCAAACCCCATTTTGTCAAACAGCTGTTTTTGGGAGTGTCAGCAGCCAAAATAAACAGTGATGGAAGACCCTCTAACGTATGCCCCGAGAGAAGGTAAACACCAAGTCCCGCTGAAACTGGCATCGTGTGCCCCGTTTCCACTCAGCCGTTTCCACTCAGCCGTCCCAAGCCTCTTTGCACAGTAAAAGCAGACCTACCGTACGACGGACCGAAGCAGACGCAACAGCAAAAATCCATCCTCTAGACCCCTTCTTCAAACCGAGTGCTCGCACCCGCGCTTCACGAAGCTTGTGCGCCGATTAACGCTGCAAAAAAATGACAGGAAACTTGGGAAAAAAAGTGTAAAGCTGCAGAAGACGTGCGGCTATAAAGGCGAGCGCTTCCCGGGAAGGAAATATTTCAGCTCGGGATGTGGCTTCTGACATGGTCTCAAGACTGTGTGGAAAATTCAGACCCTCTAAACTCAGCTCACATTTATTTTCTTAAAAGATGGAAAGACAGAGTGGTAGAGGCTGTTGAGCTGCCAGCTTCATTCACAAAGCTCTCTCTGTTGACTTCAAAAACCACGCACAATAGGTTATGAGTCTACAGCTTCTGAGTGGCCATATTTTGCGTGCCACGGGGCCACCGTAATCAATAACACAAAAGTGGCTTTGATTTTTAAAGAGCAAAGACACAACTCGCCACACGCCACAGGCAAAAACAGCAACTGTCTTTGTACCACCTGTAAAACGCACCAACTCATTTTGTAATACTCTATCAAAAATATTGCCTCATGAAGGTCACATTAAAGGTTTATTCATTTTTATGACTAACTAGTGAAGTTATTTTTTAAGCAGAAGATTGCTTAAAGCTTTTACTGCAGGATTCAGCCGTGTACCATATTTCCCTCAGTACATCGTGAACTGAAGTCACTGATACCCTGTTGGCACAAACTGAATTGCTAGAACACAGTGCAGGCAGAGAGGGGCAAACATGCATGTGAAACAGGTGAGGGTTTTAATAAAAGAACAGCTGTCATAGTATATGGCACACAAACTGGCAACGAGCCAACGTGAAACCAAGGACGCAGGCACAAAGTTGCAGGGGAAGGCACTCCCCTAATACTGAAATAGCCAATACAGACACTATACTTTGTCTATTGGAACAAACAGTTCTCAGCCACAACAGAAGTATATGCATTCTGTATACTCGTTTTGGTACTGGACAGTTTTAGTCCAGTACTAAACACCACAGAAGCTGCAGAGCCTTTCCTGTCTTCATGAGTTTGACCAGCCTGATCTATAGAGCCATAACAGCCAAGCTGTTTTTAGCTCTTATAAACTAAAAGCACAAACGCCCCTAGGCTCCGCCTTTCATATCCAGCTGCTAACCACATCTTCTGTAAGATGAACACATCTTGAGATTGCAATCAACACAGCTGTTTCAACGACGCAGACTTCAGCTTCTGAAAAAGCAATTATGTATATACCATAACATAAATGTACGCTGTTCAAGAAAAAAAAAACATATATATGTTACATCAGTGTTAAATAATTTATTTTAGTATGATTTGTATGTACTCAATTTCAACTACTTTTCATTTGCCCTGCTTTTCTGCTGTCACACACTTCAAAGACATCCTTTTCAGACACGTTTTAATTTTGTTTGATAACCTGTATATATACACATCAAACACACTTTCTGCAATTCATCTGTCAGTTCTGAAACTATCACATGACATCATTTGTGTGTGTGTGTGTGTGTGTGTGTGTGTGTGTGTGTGCGTGTTCGTGCGTGCACATTGAATCATCTTTCCTGTTCAAGCATACTGTATTAAACAATAAAAGTCTACAATGTTATAAGATCAAAAATAAAATTCCGCAAATACACAGATCTGTCACTGTTTCCTGAGAAATATAAACAAGTAACAACAGGAAAAAACTGGTTTAAAAGCAGTATGCTTTATGATATTTCCTGATTATGAATATGTATTTATAAAATAACAAAAAATGCTAGAAATACCTACCTTGGGCCTTCTGTATCAAACTTTCCATTACAGGTCTACAATTACTAGCCTCCATAACCACTCAAGAGGATGACTGAAGAGCTCCTACAAGAACGTATCTTTCCCTGTGCAGTTTCACTCAGATCTGCTACACGTTACTCTGTGTAGTGACCTTACAGGGGTCAGATACGTAAGCAAATGAATAATGTGGCAAAAAAACATTTTCACAAGGGCTTCGTGACTAATGAGAGCTCAGCTAATCCAAGTGGGAAAAGAGAGGAAAGACTGGTGTGGAAGTTGATTCATGCTCTTCCATTCAAATTTAGTCACTGGCATGAAAATGGAAGACCATCAGTTTTACAGAGGTTCTGCTTTTTAAAATTAGCCATGCATGTTCACCATTTGCAGGGATAAAACACACCAGCTACTCATTACGTTTAAGTTTTAAAGAGGGCAGTTTGTGTGATCTCTGCACATTCTGGACAATATTGAATAAGTTAGATTTTTTGTCATGTGCAAAAATATGTAAAAAAAATGATTACATAAGTGTGCTCCTTAGGATGCAATAACATACAAACACACAATACAACACAGTTACACAGACCAACCACACAGCCCAACAATAACATTCTTACAATGTTCTTTTATACATATTATTTATGAGATTAAGCAGTTCATAAACATCACCCAAATAAAGTAATTATGTAGTTTATGTGTTTCAAGCAGCAATTAATGCCATATGAAGACGATTTTGAGATGAAACTACAGCAGGTGGATAAGTACATTTCAGCAGATGGCAGCAGTGAGTCTATAAAGTTTAGAACTGAATTACTGCACCACAATTGTATAATTCGATTGTAAATAGTGTACCGAAAGGTGTTTCTCGTAAAATTTCTATGTTCAAAACCAGAAAATGTATAAATGAATCCACGGAAAGTACCTTCACAACATACTACAGCCAATATTTGAAATGTACGAACACTAGACACCATTTAATTGCATAATTCCAGTGGTCAGAAGGGGCCTTGGTTTCTGATTCTTGGTTTCTGTCACATTGTTCAAGATGGCAGATGTGAGAAAAATGCTTGTCAAGTGTGGCTGTGGAGTTTTAATAACGATACCACTGTGATCAATATATTTTTTGTTTGTAAAGTTATCACAATGTTTTAAAACATTCATCTATCCATTTTTCATAGACCGTATCCGAGGCAGGAAGCTTAGGGCACAAGGCAGGGGACATCTGAGACAGGTTACAAACCCACAGGACATTTTAAAACATTAAACTCCAAATGTTTTTTGTGTGATTTTCATTGAAATATAAAAGTGTTCTTGATAATATTTCTTTTAGTAAAGACACAAGACATTCTGGTTAGTTTTTTGCTTTTACCTCAGCACAAAGTTTTGACTTTGAAGTCATCAAAGTTCAGTGATCAGAGGTCAATGTGTCAATGAGATATAAAGTATCGTGTCCAGAATGTTCTATCCTCTCTCTGATGTCCATAGTAAGTACACCATACATACTTCATCTTCAAAGACATGTGTAACATGTAGTGTTGCCTGGACACCTGTTTAGTACTTATATTTATTTATTAATCTCATATTAGTCCAGTAACAGGGAAACTCATTATCAGCTCCCAGGGAGCTATTGCAGACTGTTCTACTTAAGGACATGTAGTTACTGGGCTGGCATTGAAACCGGGAGACTTCCTGTCTTCTTCCTACCCATTGAGCCACCAAGACTATGATAATATCCCTTAATTGCACCAGAAAACACAAGTAATAACTAATACCACAATTTACAAACACCATACAATTCTGAAAAGTTTACATATGTGTAAATACAATCTTCCACTGGTTATACACACCGCCTCTGAAACATTATCCTTGCATTAGTTGCAAGTTGCCTGTATTTAGGTAGTGTTTTTAGTAATAGCTTATAAAGCTGTGATCCAGAATTGGTGCTGATTAAAAAATATATGAGGAATAGTAATGAAAACATCATAGCAATTTACAGAATTGTCCACAGAGACCAGCTGCTCACCTGAACCATCTTCCAGTGCTCAGAGACACTCAAATACAGAGCTGTACTCAAACCCGTGACACTAGAGGAGCACGGCAACAAAACCATGCGCCACACCAACGCATCACCTCTGTGTTGAATATTATCATCACAATTTCCATTGAACAGATAAAATGAACCTGAACCCATCTGGCACACAGACTCAAAGGCCATCTTACTCATAGGGGAGTCTATTGAAAGGCCTAAACAATCCACCCATTCAGTTAGTCCTTCACTCTCATCCATACTTTCTGTTAACAAAAGAGATGCGAGAGAGACCAGCATAAATATTTGCAGCATACATACATTACTGCAGGCTTGAGTCATCGCTGGCAGGGTCAGGTAGCTTCTGACTGGATCACTCCACTAACTACTACTCCACTCCTTATTTGAGCAGAGCATGTTCAGCACAAGGAATTGAGCAATTGCTTAGATTACCACGCTGGAGCATCCTACCTTCTTAAGTAAACAGACAACACAGCAGCGATTGTCTACAAGCAAAAACACCTGCAGTAAAGGTGAACGTAGATGTGGAGGAGAAGTGCGTTCCACTGTCTAACAGTCCATCAGGCCAAGGCTGCCATAGTGTACTGAAAGTAATGAATGCAACCAATGCAGCTCTCCATAATATAATATAACACAAACTCACAAAGGAAAAAACATCAGGACATTTGGCATTTTCTGTTTTACATTTTCTTGGCTATGTATTTCTCCTGGACATCCCTATAATAACTCAAATCATCCCCTGAACAGATCCATCCATCCATCCACTACCCACTTTCACCACATAACTACTCTTATTCACGTGTAACAACTTGACATAAAATAACTACGAATTAACCTGAAAATGTTATTTCTTTCTTTACTATACAACAATGTAAAATCTCAATTAATTCACATATGTCCCTTTGATGTCTCATTCTATTCTGCTTATATTTCTGGAAGGAGAAAAACTAAACAAATTACACAGTATAATGATCCCTCAAGATCTGCACAGGAATCAAAGGGAGAGCTTTTTCCCACACAGTGACTCATCAATAGAAACTCCCAACTAAAACATCCAAACAACAAACAATAAAAATAGTTTAAAAGCTTGAATTTACAAAAAAAGGGTACTGGAATGATATCAGACCTTCTCTGAAGTCCAACCAGGATCTCAACTCAGCATCCTCCTCCTGATCTTCTGTTTCAAAGACACACTCCTTTGAGTCAGCACCTGGACTATGTTCCATCTCACCTTCTGAAGGACAATGTTTCTGTGTTGTCTCTAACAAATGCTCCGGCATTCTTAATGTTGGAGCACATTGGCCCTGAAACGCTTCTTCCACAATCTTTTGTTTCTTGTCTGCCACACCTGAAGGCTTAAATTGCAGGCTGCAGGTGACCCCCTGGTTTGCTTCAAACCTAATGGGTAGATCTTTCTCCGCATAAACAGACCTCTCTTCCGTAAGGACCTCTGCAGACCACATCTCTTTAGGTTGTGCTGAAGGCACAAAATCAGATGATGGTTGCTCAACATCAGACACCAGAGAAGTAACTATCTTGGCATTATTTGGTGCCTTCACTTCAGATGACTGGCATGAATTTTCATCAATCTTTATGTCAGTGTGAGCCTTACCCTCTACTGGTTGTGTTCCTTTTGGTGCTGACATGTCCATATCTTCTGAAGATTGCCCAAGAGGCTTGTCAACCAAATTAAGTTGTGTCAGAAGCGACACCTTCTTCATCTCATGACTGGGCTCATAGTCCATGTTATGGGTTGGGCGAGGAGCTGTAAGTGTTTCTGAGAGAATAGCTGCAGATGGAATTGTGAGTTGAGCGTTTATTCCTTCATAATCTGCTGAGTCCATGTTAATAGACTCTGCTGCACAGTTTTCCACTTTTTCTTCGTATACAAATGAAGGTAAGCCAAGAACTCCTTCTGTTTCGTTTGATGCAGACACTGTTAACCCTTCACGTTCATTTTGCTTGTAAACCTCTGCAGTTCCATTTGAATAACCTTCATAAATCTGTACACGAGGTACAGTCATCCCAGTTTCTGCTGGATCAAAAACAATGTTTCCCTTGAATGAAACGGGTGCATCCGTATCCTGGGTGACTGGTTCTTTTGCGCCGGTGTCTCTACATGATAGTGACAGCGGTGATTCTGTCAAAGGCATCTTTGCTGTCTCTTTATATATCCTCTTAGGTTTTTTCTCTGTCTCTGTGGAAACAGCTCTATCACCATGCCATGCTGCCACTTGTGGCTTACCAGTGATAGAGTCTGTATATCCTTTCTGTGTATTTTGGCTAACCAGTGGAGTAAAGCTGTCTTCCATACCCCAGGGGATACAACCCTTAAGCATCTCCAAATTCTTTTTGGTTGTTGTTTCTCCTTTTGTGTGCAGTTGTATCACAGATGTTAGTATAACATGTGGCTGCACTTTCTCAGATGAATGAATTTCTACCACAAATGCCTCATCATCTGGATTAGGGCTCCTTGTGAAGTTTTCAGCTTCTGCAATCAAAGCTGTGGTTGAGCTGGCCTTCTTAAAGGTCGGTAGAACTTTAGTGCTCATTCCTTCACAGACCTTTTCTGTTGGCCTTGGTTCAGTCTGCATCCCTTTGCTGTAATAATTCTGTCTACTTTTCAGGTTGATCTCCATCTGGACATCATTATCTCCTGAGGTTTTAGATGTAAACAGCTCTCCTGATTTTCTGGGGCCTCTAATTTTTGCTATGCATTTCATGTGCAATTGCCCCTGTTCTTGTTCAATCCTTTGGTGATGGTAAGCTTGACGTTCAGCTAGTGACCCTTGGCCTTCAGCAGACCTCCTTCGGGCTGGCTTGGAAGTGTAATATGTTGGGCCTTCCATGGCCTGGATGTGCGCTGATCTCTGAATGACATCCAAGGTGACTCCTGGCCGCCGCACCCTCTGCATGGTGGACGGGACGATCTCTGGAGGCAGCTGGAGGTATTCACGTAGGTACACAATACCTGTGTCAGTGAGATACCAGTAGAAGTGCCTCCAGGTGAAGGTTTCCCTCACATAACCTCTTGACTTCAAGGAACCCATGGCTCTCATCACCTGCAGGTTGGTGACCCCGTGGATTTCAGTGTGGCTGCTTTGGGGGCGCCTGTCCTTTTTACCTACCAAAACACCATCTCGAAACAGAAGCTCATAAATAGCCTTTAGCTCCTTCAAAGGCATAACCATTCCAGCAACCATTGTTCTTGGAGTGTTTCACACCCTGATGGAAAATTATGCCAAAGAGAGCAAACTCTAAACTGCCTCTACGTCCAAAAAGACTAGCAGGACCAGCTATCGCTATCAGTTCAGTGACTAAAATGAAGAGCTCTTCTTTTAGCTTGGATCCAAGCCTTAACTGTGCATGGGACAAAGTATCGGAAACTTAAACACGCAAAACAATAACGCCTCAAAGGTAGCTTCCCACTAAGTGCAGTGTGTTTGAGAGCGGCTGCTTGTCCAGGAAGCAGTAGTGCTGTAGAGGGAGCAGCTGACATCTCCTCATTCCAGGCGCCTCCCACCTTCACTGAAGTCAGGGAAGAAATGGTTTGGAAAAAAATGACAGGAGGAATGAAGGGGGGCAGCTGAACAGGGACTGAGCATATATTCAAGAAGGAGAGAGCACACATTGGACAAGGATATACCTCCACACTGCACACCCCCACACAGCTCTGTCACACAAAGTAGCATAAGTCTCCTGTAAAAGTACCTAAACCATGACAGATTCTGAAAAGTTAATGTAATGCAAGCATGCAGGTCCTCTGGTGTAATAAAGCATTCCACAAGTGCCTCCGTCTGTAAGGGCATAATGACACATACTGAACTACTAGTCTTTTCCACATTTGCTACATGATACTGAATATCATTTGCTTCATAATAGGACAATACAAGGGTGCAATTTTTTCCTGAAATGTGGGGGGACATCTATATAGCTCTACAGTTAAGATATATAGTTACATATAGTCAAAGGTGCATAAATAAATATCTAGGGAGGACATTTGCTTTGCCTCCCTTTGATATTTTCAGTTCAGTTCAGCACTTCATCCAGCTTCTCTTTGCTGTTGATTGATGACAACAGTGTAGCAGATTATGTGATAAATGCAACAGAGCAAAATTACCATTTATAACAATGACCCCTACAGTAGCTGTAGCTTGACTTTAAAAAGGAGAACAACCTTGTGGTACATGTATCTTATTACTGCATAAAATCTACAGCTAAAGCATCGATACCACAGAGGACAAGAAGTTCCACTCATTGTGTTAAGCACACATAACAAATGCAGCCGTTGTCACACACTGTCGGTGTGTATTTTGGAGTGTCACTTCTGCTATGCCAATGCATTTTATTCTACGTTCCCAGTTCTGATTTTTGGCACGCGCAAAATCTGAATAAAGAGGAAAGCCATAAATCTTCCAGTAGGACAGTTGTATGTGAGAGTGACAGTGAACAGCTGTCTGCCTTGTCCAGGTCCTATCCATTTATCCACACATGCTCTGACTGAACAGCACCAAGAACCAGCTGCAGTACAAACGCTCAGGGCACACTATGGTATTGCCATGCAAAAAACATCTCTGTAGCACAACTTCCATTTAGCCTACATGATATCCTGCTGCATTTGGTCTCAATAAGAGGTTTAAGATTACGGAACAAAAAGATTAGGATGTAAGATTAGGATCCCAATTTTTTGGAATGACATGAACACAATCAATTCAATTAAATTCAATTAAATTTATTTTTATATAGCACCTTTTACAACAGTGTGCCTCAAAGCACAATCACAGCATTCAAATGATTGCTATGAATGACATGTAACCATGAGAACTCAATTAGCTTACAGCAGCATTTCCAATTAGAGTTTTAAATTAATACACAAAATATAGGTTTAAATTAATGCCATGATATTATTATGACTGCATTTCTTATCACTCCCAGGGGCAAATCTATTATATTAATCCCAAAATGTACCAAAAGTATGATTCAATTCAATTCAATTTAATTTATATTTATATTTATATAGCACCTGTTACAACAATGTGCCTCAAAGCGCCACAAGTATGGTGCTCTTAATTAAACTGCACTCTTAGAGTCACACATAAGCTGTATATACATTATACTGGAAAAAGCACACAACGTCACTGGTTGGCATGGCAACAAATCAACAACTATAAACACATAACTAGAACATCACATCCTTTATGTTATAATCACTTCCTGCACCATGTTTCACATGCATATGGTTGAGCTCATCTTGCTCATGATGGAAAATCTACAGAAATTTCCCACTGAGGAAGTCCTCTTAAAATAATGAAATCATTACAACATTAACACAAATGAAAATAAATTGTGTAAATGCTCATCATGACAATAAACTAGGAACTGGTGAGATTTCTCAGAATGTGGATGATTAATGTTGCCAAATGTTGCCATAGTATAAACTTTCCTCGCAAGAAACTGGTGTTTAACAAAAGGCAACAATTTTAAACCTTTTAACTTATTCAGTTTGATGTCTGCTTTCTTGTAGCTCTTAAAAGACAGAGAGAGGAAATGTACAGGTCTATGACACGCTCCACAGCTGCCTTCTTTCGTCCACCTACTGTATTTACAAATAACATTTTTCAGCCTGCTAAAAATATATCAGTGAGGCTGAGAATGCTACTAAAGATTAATCATTGGATAAATGAATGAGGGAAAGTAAAAAAATAGGGGAGGAAATTAGACCTGTAACATCCAATCAGCTGTCCCAAATTAATTAGGTGATAAATACATAAAAACATCTGGCAGACTGTTTCCAGAGCAAAGTATTTACGACTTTCCTGTACTGTGAACACTCTCAGTTTAAGTTTAATCTGTTTTTTTTTTTCTTTTAACAGAAGATACTTCTTCTACAGCACAAAAGACCAGCCTATGTTCTGTCAACAACCGCAGTGCTGGTCACATCAGCGCAAAGCCAGTCCTGGGACAGCTGCCCCAACCACTTGAGCATGGGCCCCCTCATTCTCCCCCCAGCCCCCCTGTGGAAACTACTGACTACAGCTGTCTCCTGACTAGGCTGTGTCTGGGGAACCACACACATCTGGGTGGGGCTGTTGAGGAGGACAGCTCACGTGTCTCAGAAGCTGGAGATCCAGACCACTGTGCAACCTGTGTGCAGGTGAGCATAAATAAACAACAGGATGGGTCTCTCTGAGGACGGGACTCAGACTGAGTACTCAACCAAGGGTTTTTAGAGTACATCTCCATGTTAACTCGTTAAGACTTCATTTTTGGGTCTAGCTAGCAGAGACTTGCCTCATTTTACTACCACTTTTACAACTTGCGTTTCCATGACAACCAGGGCTGTCTACACATAACTGTCATTTTATAGGGGGGAAAGGGAATCAGGTTCTATAGCCAAGTATGTGGGATGCATACAAGGAATTTGTTCTCTGCATTTCACCCGTCCCCCTGGGGGAGCAGTGAGCTGCCATTTTCAGCACTTCCACACCCCAGTCTGACACCCTACCCACAGGGACGCCAGGCCGCGATACGCTGAGCCACCGGGGTCCACAATGATATCTCAGTTATAAATCAGGTTTCTAACAGAAATAATATTCATGCAACATTACAACTGTCATGAGTTGGATTAGATTACAGTTATGGTTTTTCTTCATCCTGAAACACTGATGTTTGCAAACATTTAAAATCTGATGTTACTAAAAAACCGGTTAAGTACAATCTGTATGATCCATGAACTAAATGAAGATAGTGTCTTGGAATGCCTTTAGGCAGCTTCAGTTAGCCTCTTGGCCAAAAGCTTGACTTATATCCTATGACAACCTGCATGGCACCACTGGTAGAGAGACGGGCCTGAGATTATGCTTTATACAGCCTGCAGAAGAGCCAGCTGGGGCCTAATGGAGCGGAAGCAACCTTAACCAATAGGAAACGCTCCAGTCTTTCGAGGAGTTCCGCTATGCTGCTTAGCTGTGGGATCATGGAGCAGTCTGGATATATTAAGTTTCTACTGATAATGACAAGACCATCTGGACAAGGTTTCTGAAGCCACGTCTGCAAGAACATTCCATCCATCAAAACTTCCAGGTGGCACCAGACACCAAGAGGTGTCTCAGAGGCCTGACCCGTAGTAATAATGAGCAAAGAGGCTGGTGCAAGAACACGGGACTCATTCCTTTTCATTCTCCTCGACCCATGACAACAGCTGGACCTTGAATACAAGCACGACCTTCTACATAGCTGAAAGAGGACATCGCTGCTTGTGCTGTTCAACTATGTCACTGACAGTAATAACAAAGGCAAGTACAATCCCATCCAAAACGTCATGCCAAATGACAACACAGGCACACACATTTGAAGAGGAAATATGAGACAGAAGCAAGAGTAAGGAACAAAGAAAAGCTAAACCTTTACAATGAAACAGAGAGTTAAAAATAGAGAATGGGTGCATTGCAGCAGTTAGATAAGGCCAGAGCCACACTCAGAACACCAGGAGTTTGACCACACCTCAGCCATGCGCAAAACACTGGAAGTTGGACGACATCTCAGCCATACACAAAACACCAGGAGTTAGACCACATTTCAGGCATGCACAAAACACCAAGAGTTAAACCACGCTTCAGCCATGCATAAAACACCAGCAGTTAGACCACATCTCAGCCATGCACAAAGCAGCAGGAGTTAGACTGCACGTCATCCGTACTCAGTACATAGAGAGCTACACCAACCAGTGTTTAATAACCAGTAAACATGGCACACGTGAGTGTAGCACCACACAGTTACAGACTGTTCTCTTGCAAATAAAAACAGGAACCAGATGTAAGACAGTACAGCGGACTGGAGCACAAACACAGGATTTCACATTGGAGATTCAGCAGTTATAAATCCAGGAATCACCTGAAATACTCACACCTTAGACACCAGCCGTCCCATTTAAATACAGTCCAACATCCCAGTGTCACATTAGGAAGCACATTTTAACTTTAGAAACAAGAAACCATGAGGGAAGATCTGTAATTTCTATTTAATGCTCCTTTTCACTAACTGACATGACAACTGACTGAAAAATAGGCATAGAAACACTGAAAAACACCTTTCAAAATGTTAAAGAGTACAAGTAATTTAAATGTATGTCCAAGGCTGTATGTCTGTGTAAGTTTTGTACAAACAAATGAACAGCAAAACTGAATTTTGTAGTCAACGTTTTGTGTAAATGTTTAGTATTTGCATGATATTTATAAATAGTAACAATGTTATTTTTCCCTTTTTCCTTTATGGAAAGAAACAGTGATTCCTACACAAACGAAACTGCAAACTGAAAGAGAAAAAACACTGAAGTGGAAAGCTGCAGGAAGATAAAATGCCTTGGCAGATTGTAAATTTCTTCTCCCACATCCAGTCCCTCAAGTCTGAATTCCCTCCCGAGGCAAACCCACAAAATGAGGTTCCTGCTATGAGAAAGAGGACAATCAAACTGGTATTCTCAGCCACTTGAGTCACAAGCCACATCATCTCTTCCTGCCCCAACTGGAAAGAAACATCGAGTCAGAGGTGGCCCCAATGCAAGGATGTATGAAAAGGATTTAAGGAAACTTCTGGAAAAAGGAGCAGTTTATTTTTTCGCCCAACAATTTTTCCAGGATTGGTTAGAAAAAAGAACAGTTTAGAAAAATCCCGTGAGTCATGCATGGGCGGCTGAAATGCCAGCCTTTGAGCTGCGGTTTTTGTCACCCATCTCTTGGTTAGTGACACATGACAGAGAACATGTCGCCCTCTACAGTTCACCACAGGGACAACACAAATTTAGGTTCCTCTCTGGAGATAAAACAGCCAAGGGGATTGAAATTCAGAAACGGAAATTCCATGTACTGTGATCCATAAAAGACACATAAAGCTACATATGACATTATTACACTCTCCTACAAGCTCTTTATTGCTGGACATTAATTCAATTTACCACAGTAGTTGTTACCTAGGTACCTAATGAGGGAGTGCAGCACCGTTAATATGTGATTTGTGGTGAAAGGTATTTCTTACAGCTGCTGAAAAGTGAGGTGTTTTTGAGAATTGGAAAGTGAAACTGGCCCCTGATTTCCCCGGTAGAACTATGTCTATACTGTGGAAATCACCAGAACCTTTGCTGAGCTGACGAGAACAGCGTTATGGTTGTCAGAACCAGAACTGCACAGAAACAAAGTCTCCCCGTGTTCCTGATACCAGGCTGAGAGTTGTAGCATTAGCAGAAAGAAATTTTCACCCAAATCCAAAATAGAAAAAGCCAGTGTGCCAAAGCCATTAATTGCAGGCACATCAGTGAAACCTGAAATAAAAGAATATTGCAAAAGGTCAGACAGGTCAGTTGGAGAAGGGTGCCTTTCATTCCCCACACATACACACACATCCGTGTTTAACCCCTGGGGCTCCATTAAACCCTCTGTCTGTCCTCCAGCAAAACACATGTTCATTGCAGAAAGTCCTTTCTGCAGCCCATAATGTACACTCTGCCCAGAAGAGTTCATTAAACAGGGGAGGGTATGAAAAAACAAAGAGTTCTTTTCATTACCTGCACACAAAGAGAAAAAAAGACTAGGGCAGAAAAATTTCAGCAGAACATTTCCAACACAGCATCAAACGGATCCTTCGTACCGAGCCAATTAAAACCAACCTAATGTTCATCGCGGGACCTAGTTCGGGGAGCTCTCAGGCAACCACGTATGCCTTGCATGTATCCAACTTTACGTTCTGAACAGTACGCATATCGCATATCTCAGACGCATTGCCATGGAGTACAAGAGAGAGCTGGAGAGAATGGGAGCGTAACAGTAAAATGGATTCCTTCTCCAGCTATTGAGAAGCTCCAAAAGGAACCCATTCATTGTGGCTTGTAAATAATGAAAAATGCATGCTCTTTTTGAGTGAACTCTGGAGTATATCGCCCCCCTTTATAGGGCACTGTTTATGGATGCAAACGCCTTCCAAGTCAACAGAAATAACTCAGGATTATGGCATCTGGAAGGAGAAGGACATAGCTGCTTAGTGAGAAAGAACAGAAAGTTCTGGCTTTAAAGACATTGTTTAAGAGCACATGCACAAACACGTATGCAAATGCGAACACATCCATGTTCAACAAATGCTGTGGGTTAATGTGTGTTTTTTGTAGAGGTTTAGAACAATGTGTCACAACTACTCAATGTGATACATGGTTTACGTAAGCAGAATCAAGCATCCAGCTTGTGGGTTTATGTTTGCCATGTGGTGTACTCTCCACTGAAGGCAGATTGAGAAAGTCCAATATCACCTAACTGATACCTGAATCCTTCATGCACAGGCTGATTAACACATCAAAGCACTGGCAGCAAAATCAAATCTAAATGGGCAGACTTACTGGCTCACATATTAAGTTACCAGTTCATCTATGGAACTGTCCAGGACAGTCTGCTTACTGTCAGTGACAACGCTGTGTAAAGAATTACTCTGATGTGGGTTTAAAGAGTTAGGCTTGTAATGATTCCAAGTGTGTCAATGAAATCAAAGGGACCATGCATGAACATTCACAAGATTCAGACACATACACATATATAAAGAAGGAAGGATGTTTGAGGTGCAAAATTAGCTGTTCTCCTCTTTTAGTCTTTCCACACCTGTCCATGAGTGTCCTTAGCGCTCTGCCTCTGGTTGCGTTAATGATAAATGAATAAACATCACAGCAGCATTAGACATTTGCAGAGAATCACCGACTGTATAAAGCTGTATTGTGTCTGAGTAGCTGAAACGCTGCAATGAGCCACAGGATGTTTGGTCCTCTTTTTGTTTGACTGCATGTTGAATGTGTCTGAAAGAACTGGGCAAAGTCAAGCAGATGGAGAATATCAAACCAAATCCCAGAGGAGACACGTCTTTGGTGAGCCCAAAGGCACAGTGTAATTTGTGCTTGTCTGATCAAACAAGTCCCTCAGTGCTGCGTCCTCAGTGTCCAGGCCTAAATCTGAGAGCTACAAGAACAGTCCTTTAACAATACAGAGTGCTTGAAGAGCAGGATTAATTTTCACATCCAGCCTGTCTTCCTAGGGGAAACTCCATGAATCCAAAACGTGAGCACATGTATGGGTTTTACCAGTACTTTTTACTTCCGTAATTTTAATAAAAATGAAGTCATACTTTATTTATCTACTTAATTCAGCGCAACACAGTGGGGTGACATGCTAGTCCCTCTGAACATGGTTATAACTCATGAGTCATAAAATATCCAAAGCTGGAATGTAGTGTAGTAATTCACACGTTTATCCCTCAGGGAAAGAGACGTTAATCATGCTGAGGAATGTGATTATCATACTTCAGGGCCTGATACAAGAATGCAGCCGACATTCACGTAGCACTCCACGTCTGCCACAGTGTACAAGGTCTGCCACGTACACAGAGTCAAGCATAGACTCAAAACATGTAAAAAGCAAACTTTAAACTTATCTTACAAACATGATCAGAGTGTTTGCCAAGTGCATAACAACCAGTCAAGTACACGAAACTGTAAAGCTGCACAGTGGGTACACATCGTAGCTGCGAGCGACCACAGAGAAGTAAGTCACGCTAGAAATGGCCAGCACCTACACCGCATTACAATATGGTTATGGTGTTATCAAGGCTACCAGGACGAGGCAAAAGCAATCTCGCCATGGTAACTAGGGCGGAGGAAGAAAAGATACGGTGAAAAAAAAGGGTGTAATTCAGCAAAGCGGGCAGGATGTGAGTCAAAAACTAGAGGGTGTGGTTACGCCGGTTTCCCTGTTGCCCCGGCAACATGATTCACAGGGCTGCACTGCACAGCAGTGGTTGGAATGAACAGTAGTTACGAATGTGACTGTTGCCCTAGAAACTAGTCTAAAGTAAACTTAAAGTACACATGTGCTTCTGAAACTATCAGTGGTGTAAAGAAAGCACAGACCATGAGCCAGTAATAAGCTACAATTATTACTCATCAGAAAACACAGAACCATGTCAATTTTTAAATCAGTCATCTGGATATGACTACATTATCGCAAAAAATGCTCAAATTTTATGGTACTTTATTAGTCTCAGAGGGAAATTACTTATCTGCATTTAACCCATCCCCTGAGGGAAGCAGTGGACTGCCAGCCATTTGCAGCATCCTGGGACCTAGCTTTTTAGTGTCTTGCTTAAGGACACACCCAGATGAGCTGGGATTCAAAGAGGGAGACTTCCAAATCCCAGCCTGATGTTCTACCCATTGAGCCACAAGGCTGCTAAAATTGTTGCACTTTCAGAAAAAATTAACATTAAAGACCTTTTCAACTCAATGGGTTCTAACTATATAAGCCATGTAGTTCAGTCCTGAAACTTTCCGTTCCTTTCATGTGCCACTTAGGATGGTGCTTTAACACCAGGCTATTTACTAATGCAATTAACACTTTCAGCCACTAGGGGGCTTCTGTCCAAACCAGTATATAAATGCCAGGTAAATCATCCTAAGCACTGAAGATGAAAAGCTAAGGTGAATCCAGATAATATGAATAAACAATATGCTCCTGGTATAATTATAATCCAAAGAAGAACAGCAAATTTACAGACTTCCATAACGTATGAGTTAACTAAATGATTATACTGAATAAGTTAAGTGCAATAAAAGTTATGAATTGTATTCTATATTCTTTAAAACTTTATATGTTAGTGTCAGGTTAAACAGTTCAGACAGTAAATTGGAAGCCCAGAACACATGCAGACGAGCTGAATTTAAGGCATCACATTTCACCATTTGTGTGGGATGCTGTTAGCATGTGACCCCTACAGCATGAGGCAGAGTCAGATAAACAGAAGTAGCTTAGAATAACATTGAAAGCCTTTAGCTGTCAGTCTGAGACATTTATTTCAGAACACAATCGTGCTCTGAAGCTGAGCGGAGTCTTGCTGTAGAATGGCAATAAATAAGATCCCAGCTTTAATTCACTCAGCACCTCATTCATTTAGATTAGCTGAACTTCCTGTTTGCAGCTACGAACTCATAGTACCGACCGGTGGAGTGTAATTACACACATCACATTCCCAGAAGGTGCCGCAGGCATCCTGAAGCTAGCTACCCTGAACAAGAAGGTAGGTCTAGTACATCTGGAAAAGGTAAGAAAGGTGAAGTAAAGGTCTGCAGATGTCAAAGGCCATCAGTCACACAGCTCGTACCATGCACTCTTTTCCTAGCGTCCTCCAGGGCTATCCATCAACAGTCCGACAGACAAGGAAAACATGAACAAATGACGCTTGGTGTTAGACAAGGAACTAGTGAGAATGTTCAGCTCTAGGCTCAGGGGCCTGCAAACTGAGAATTATGAAGAGTTAAACTTTGGGAGAACCTGACAGTGGTTTTACTGGGGACACAATTATGGCCTGGACTTTAGTTATGGATCTAATGGCAAGGATGTTAGATTGTGTTACTAAGAAACAGTCAAATATCTGAACAAAACATGCAAACTATTTCTGATGGGATTAAACAGTCATTTAGGGGTGTCATGCATATTTTTTGAGGGAACACAGTGTATGGAAATTACCATCACTCTGTCTCTGTCTCTCTGCCTCTGTCTTTCTGTCTCTGTCTCTCAGTTTCTGTCTTTCTGCCTCTGTCTTTCTGTCTCTGTCTCTCAGTTTCTTTCTTTCTGTCTCTGCCTCTCTGCCTGTCTTTCTGTCTCTGTCTCTCAGTTTCTGTCTTTCTGTCTCTGTCTCCCTGCCTCTGTCTCTCTGCCTCTGTCTCTCAGTCTCTGTCTTTCTGTCTCTGTTTCTCTACCTCTGTCTTTCTGTCTCTGTCTCTGAGTCTCTGTCTTTCTGTCTCTGTCTCTCTCGCTCTCTCTCCCCACCTGTCTCGCCCCCTCAGAATCAGAACATTACAACACAGTAAAGACAATGTACAAACTCAGCTTCTGTAAACCTAAGTAACTAAATGAACCGATTTCCACAAACAACCAACCTGGAAAAACAAAACTAAAGCAGAACACGCACGTTCAATTTGAATGGACACAACATGCCTGATGCCATTATAGAGTGACTGTACACAAAGACCTCCCTCATAAAGTTACTGGTCCGGTCTATACACATGCAGTTTTATTAATAAATTACATGATGATGTGCACAAACAGTGGCCACTACAATATGAGAACTCATTTCATAAATAAATAAATCAACAGGTTAATAATAATGCTCACTCAGTTTTGTATATGTGAGCACAGCTTTATGTAGTATTTTTGCAACAGCTGATATATATGCAAAGCTCAGCCCATTCTGTACACTTCTTAGTGGGCTGTTAGCACTACTTGAGCCCAAGGACTCAAAGGCCTGTGTCTCAGCCTCAGGCCCCTCTGTTTCTGTAGATGCATCTTTTTGCAGCCTATGGTATGCAGTCCCATATCACAACAGAGAAATCAATAACAAATGACACACTCTGACACACTGTTTGCTGAAGGAGTGGATGGACACTCACTCCAGATCCAGTTAAACAAACAGATTCTCGCTATACCCTCTCTGTCAATTCCACTAACTACATTCAGTCTTTATGAGAGCCCCCTGTTTTGTATCTATGATTTCCAAAGTAAAAAAATGTATCGAAGAAAAATGCATGTTGGTAACTGGTGAACATCTGGTGTTGTCCGTTTTGAGGGGGAAAAAAGCCACGTAATATGCAAAAATTAATCAAGACAATTTTTTGGAGCTGTTCATACAGGCCTAAAAAGCCTTCGTGAAAACAAAACATTTTGTGTACTGTATTACCAACAAACAAATTGCCAAAAACAGTTGCACTTTTTAAAGTTAGAAAATAACCTTTTCACACCACTGTCTCAATATAAATGGTATAAGCCACAGAATGTAATAACATCTGCCTCATAATGTCGTCCCGCTGTCAACCTACACCTTCACAGTGACCACACGTGTTTGTGTCACTGTGGGACATCATTTGACGGGCAAGTTTGGCCTTGCCACGGTTTATTGCATGTACCCTCTTCTGTCTGTAAAATAAAAAACAAATTACGCAAGTGGATACATAGTTCCGTGAAATAAAGATAAAGTTCAAGGTGCTACGCTGTAAAGAGCTGTAGGCTGAGATTGAGCGTGGCACTGTGGAGAAACAAGGTCATGGTCACAACCTCCAATAGGAAACAAACCCTGCTGTCTGCACGTCTCTCTGAATTATGCACAGTACAGGACGGTCACCATGTGCACTGCCTGGACCGTGGCCTCCAACACAATCTGTGGCTTGATACCTCCAGTGCCCTTGGGACCCCATGCCCAACATGGGTTCCTGCTGACCCTGTATCTGACCAGCTCTTGCACTGGTACCGATCCAGGTTCCTCTTCTCCACATGACCAGGCCCCAGCAGACTGCTTAGATGCAGAGCCCCAGAACCAGGAAACAGAATTACAGGAACCAGAATGGCACTTACCTAAGTGAGACAAAAAGAAACACAGCAAAGAAACACAACATCAGTCTTACCTCTCCAGTGATATTGTTGTTTGTGTTTTTAATCTCAAAAAAAAAAAAAAAAGCAGAAAAACATGGGAAATTTCAGCACAGTATAAATGATTGCTTTATACATAACTGTCAATTTATAATGATTACATTTACAGTATCAATCAAGATTTACATTTTAAAACATCAAACGTGTGACCATCCAGTTTGTGGTTACTGGCGCATTCAAAACAGCACCCCCTGCTGGACAATCCCAAGCATCACAACAACTTTCTGTAAAAAGTTGCTATTGTTTTACTTTCTAGCAAATCAATGTGTCAAGACATACAATTAAAACTTGAATTAGATATTACTTTAAGAACTCAAGTGTGGGTTCCTCTCTGAAGCAATATAAAAGTTTTCCATTTGTGGGACGGGAAGGATTAAACTGAGTTCTCGAAGCAACTGCTCCCAATACATAGCTGACAGAGAGAGAAGGTCCCATAACAAGGTACATAAGATAAGAACATCTGCTGGAGAAAGTGAGGGTGAGATGGGCCAGAATCCAGACTGCTCCACTGTCAGATCTAACAGCAGATACACATCTGAGAATGTGTTCTTTCTTTTCCAGTTAGCACATAATGTTAACTCTGAAGGAAAAAGGAAAGAGTATTATAAAATTACAAAAATTATAATAGTGTCTTCCACTGTCATGTTATAATAAAACAATCTCTAAAAAGTTAATATATCCAATGCTTGTTCTTTGAGGATAATAAATCTAAAAATAAAAGGTTATTGTGCTTAGTTGGCAAACAGATAAGAGTATTGATTCAATGGTAATTTTTACCTTTAGAAGGTAAAAAAACTTAATGATTAAGAAATCCAGAATGATCATTCTAAAGTTAATACCAAACATTGTGATTATTTGAACAAATATTTCTCTGAATTGTAGGTATGACGTCTAAAACCAAATTGCTTAAACTTTTAAAAAGTTATTAATAACAATATTTAATGAAAAAATTTGAATTTGTTGCTCTGTATCAAGTGTGTGTGTATTTAGAGAGGAAGTGTGTGTACTTATAGGGCTGCTAGTGATCAGGGGTGGATGTGGAGTTTTTAAAAATGGGGGACCTCAAAGGAGCCATATTTAAAATGAATGGGTCGACCATGTGTGTTACACTGAAAATTAATCTCTGAAACAAGTAGTGA
>JABJVR010005861.1:0-10519 GCA_025773905.1 Chitala chitala | reverse complement strand
GTGTTTTTAAAATCTCCCACCCCAATTAAATCAATGCAAGGGTTTAAAACCTACTTTTTTACAATTTACAATTAAAAAAAAAAAACCAAAATTAAAAAAAAAAAAAAAAAAAAAAAAACAATAATTAGCACAAGTAATATAATCATCTTGGCACTACTTGTCATGAACCAGGCTGAGGCAAGGTCCACACACAGAGTTCATTCACAGCACAAAAAAAAAGTACAAAGGGTTACAAGACTTGAACTAGGTTAGAGACCAACATAGAGCATGAAGAAAACTGCTTCAAACAGCATGTATTTAAGGACACCAAGGGGAAATGATGAACAGCTGAAAACACTGATTCTATTAAGACAAATAACACGAGGGAAAGGTAAGATGGAAATTGCAACATCTCATGGACACAGGAACATGACAGGCATGGGACCTGACACTTTTCGCTAGAATAACAGCATCTAGGGAATGGAGCTGCTCCCCTTTATTAACAAGATTATTCATGATTCAGTGGCCGCACTGCTTTATTTACTTTTGCAAGGAATATATTTTAACTGCAAAAGTGATAACACTGTAAAGCCCTGTGCATGGGAAGAATTGAGAGCTCACACAGTACATGTACACATGGGATAGGATCTGAACTAACACCCTTGTAGGTGTGAGACAATAACACAGCTGACTGGGGTACCATAGCACTCAGTTTTAATAATTCACTGTGTATTGTTCATTTTTTTCCTGGTTCTTATTTATTGTAAACAAAACACCTTGTTTCAGATGTAGGCTGGTCCGCAGTTACAGTAAGTATTGCACTTTCATAAACACTTACACTCTGAAGTACCACAAGACACAGAAACAAAGAGTGTGTTACCATATATTCTGCTCAGCAGGAATCACCATCCTTTGTATGCTGGCAGAGGAAATAAAAATTTTTGAAAACCTTTTAAACAAACAGTCAAAAATTAATATTTGGAGACTATCCTGTGCAGATATTCAGCAAAAAGACTCCCTGTACAGCCCAATGCAGAGCAGTGGAGCCTTAACGCCTATGCAACAGTGTTGTGCTGTTAGGGGTGTGGCAGGTTCATTAACCCCTCTCCTCTAGTGGTGGGGGTGGGGTTTAACAAGGAATTGAACAATCAGACAAAGTTTATTCTTCTCTCATGTCCTCCTCACTGAGTTTCCTTATTAAAAGTAGTGTTATGCATATCTATTATGTAGTGTTCACAAGGAAAAAATGGAAGGTTCCAGAAGAGACCATTTTACTTTCTCCTTTGTGCTGAATGTGAAACGTTGTGGACCAGGGTTGAGTCCCGCACAGTGCTGGATGGGGGCATGACCTCACTAGCCTTACTGCCAACTGGCTGCTCGGCCTCCAGGTCCAGCTCTGTCAGACAGCAGTAGCACAGGATCTGGGTCCATCGAGTGAAGGCAGCTGAGAGAGAGAGACAGAGACAGAGAGACAGAGACAGAGAGAGAGACACAGAGAGAGAGACACAGAGAGAGAGAGAGAGAGAGACAGAGAGGGGGTGAAGGTGAATGAGACGTGGAGAGAGAGTGACAGGAGAGATTGAGATAGAGATGGAAGATAGACAGGAGAGAATGACAGAGAGAGAGAGTGAGAGAGACAGGTGGAGAGATGGACAGAGAAGGAGAGAGAGTGGCAGGAGGAGAGACAGAGGGTGAGGCAGAAAGAGATGGGTTGAGAAAGGAAATTAGGAAGAGTGAGAAAGCAGAGAGAGAGAGAAACAAGGGAAAGACAGCCAGAGAAACAAAGAGACAGGAGAAAGGAAAAGGAGAAAAGAAGGGTGAGAGAAAGAAGGAGAGACAAAGACAGGGGAAAGGGAAAAGGAGAAATGAAGGGTGAGAGACAAGGAGAGACAAAGACAGGGGAAAGGGAAAAGGAGAAATGAAGAGTGAGAGAAAGAGAGACAAGGGGAATGGAAAAGAAAGAAGGGGTGAGAGAGAGACAGACAAGGGAAAGGCAAAAGGAGAAAGATGAAGAAGGGCAGTGGAAGGACAGTGAGAGAGAGAGGGAGGGCAAGGAAAAGAGGGAAGGTGAGGGAGAGATAGGGAGGGCGAGGGAGAGAGAGGGAGGGGAGGTAACAATGGAGACCTGGAAGCTGACAGACTCGTCTCTCATTTACTTCCAGAATTAGCTTCTTTTTTCTTCTGAAACTAACAAACGCAAACGGTCCTGAGCTTATGTATGGAGGAAAGAAAACAGAGCAGATAAGCTTCTTATCATGCATTACTGTGAAATGACAAAACGTGTTACTAACAGCAAAATCCTAAGGAGCAGATAATGGACTTTCTCATGCACACATTCCAAGTTGCTGGAATTGGGCCCCCACCCTTGGGTATTCTCCACCTTCTGTGTTTGCACCGTTTCATTTTCCCTGAAATGTCCTGTGATGTCGTTTAACAAATAACCTTATACTGCAAACTGGAAAACTATTTACTCCCACACTTCACACTGGCTGCCTAACAAGTGAAACTAGGCAGCCAGTGACTCAATGGGTAGAACATCACGGGATGCATAATTCTACCGGTTTCAATCCCACCCCAGGCAACCAGCTATGGCAATGAGCATAAGACTTAGCACTAACTCCCTGAGTGCTGAATAACAGCTGCTCGCTGCTCCCCTAGGGGACGGGTTAAACGCAGAGAACCAATTTCTAATTTCTCTTTGGGATCAATAAAATTCTATAAAAAAAATGTTAGAAAAGGAAGCTTTCCTTACACTGATATTTTCCTCAAAACTACTGTTCAAACTGAAGATTGTCAGACTTGGATAAGATCCAGTACATTTTATCAAAACCTTAAGTCAGAAAAAGCCACAGTATCTGAAAACAATGTCACAGCTTAAGTTTACGCAATAAAGAGTGTGGTTTAAAGAAAGACACCAGAGAATAGCCCCCCACCGACATCACTACGAAAAGCCGTAAGCACAGACGCCCCTGGAAACTCAGAGCAAACTGTTCTATTTCCAAAACCACAACGTCCTTTTCATTGTCACAACAGCAAATACAGCAGCGATAAACTCGTTCAGCAAAATGAGCTGCTCCATCCAAGCCAGGTCTGATTAACAAGTGAGGATTTAAAATCTTCAGGCCACTGTGATGGACATAAAAACAAAATACTAAAACAAGATAAAAAATTTTTTGTTCATGTGAGATAGACGGCATTACACTGGAAAAAAAAATTCAATTGGTGGAAATTATTTGGAATTAAAGGGGTTACGTGATTCAACAGGTTTGGGTGGGAGGGCTAATTTGGGCAATCCCAGAAGAGCATGGTTCCCCTGGGCCTTACCGTTCAATTTGCTGATGAACTTGGGACGCCTGTTCTCAGGGAGGTAAATTCCCACATAGTAGACGGGCACTCCCGAGAGGGCTATGGCCACGCCGATGAGGGAGTTCACCGTGTCCCAGTACAGAGGCACGACGACCAGAAACACGCTGCACACGCAGTAGATGAAGGGGAACAGCAGAGTCAGCTGCAGGAGCAGGGAAACACCGCCGTCACTCACCACAACCCCGCCGCGCGTGACTGCGTGCGCCCACACAGGCGAAAAGGAAAACGGTTCACAGCGTACAACGCGTGAAATAAACGCTAATGTTTCGTAAACACCCACAACGATGCATACATTTCAGCTTTTTGTTTAAAACATAGCTTGAAATATTGTTCAGCCTGCCTATGGGTATTAACATTGTGTAATGAAACTAAGAGCAACAATTATAATGAATCATTAAGGCATATACCCTGAGAGTAAATGCACATCCAAACTGAATAGTAAAGGTGACACAAAATATGGCCTCTTACCTTGACAGGCCTGGGCCTGTTAGGCTGCGTGATGCGCAGGTAAATTTGCCCTGCAACAGACAGGCCGACAAACAGCCAATAGCTGAAGCTGAAGTAGTTGATGAGTTGGAAGACATCCTCCACACACAGAAAGATCAATCCCATGATTCCCTGCAACAACACAGAATTCATTAATGATCGATCCCAGCTGGTCATTTATGAAAAGTTCCAATGAATTTAGAATCCATGCAGTGAATTTTTTTCTGAAGTCAGTTTTATTGAATGTTAAATTGGGGAGAAAAAAAAAACTTAAACATGCCTAAACGATTTTCCTATGAAGGCAACACAACTGAAAGTACATTAATCAAAATCATGTTATTTCAAATGTTTTGCTCATGTCTACAGTGACAGAAGTTCTTCTGCCATTTAATTGGTGCCATCACAACCATTAGCTGTGATTTCTCACAGGTCCCAGTGAGAATTTTTTCATCATCACTTAGTTTCTCCATCTTTCCAAAACACCTCATGAAAAAGAGGATAAAAAATATTTTTTATAAGTCCATAAACTAAAGACAAAGAGAAGCAGCTCATTAGAAAGCAAATCAGAGCCATAGCATGTTTAAACAAAATGTTGTGCAGGTTTTCTGTAAACTGTCAGAAAGTTAAAAGGTGCGATAATGATTTTGTAATTCATTGTGACATAACCGGGAAAGAACATATTATCCCAAAAACCAGAGGAGCACCACGCCTGAAGCCACGCCCTCATGGGTGTGTCCATGCGGCTGCTCACGTTGAAAAGGAGGGCCGGGACGGGCGTGAAGCGCTCGGAGTGGATGAGGCTGAGGCCGCGAGGAAGATGGCCTTCCCTGGCACCGACGAAGAACAGCCTGCAAGAGGAATGCTTTGGTCACCAAGCGTCAGCCCACAGCACTGCAGTTCACACATAAACGTACGGGTTGTACTCCTGGCCACGCCCATGTCATATCAGGCCACGCCCATGTCATATCAGGCCACGCCCATGTCATATCAGGCTAGACCAGCTTTACATTAGCTAGGCTTGCAGTAGCAAGATGCACAACAGAGACATCCCACCAGTTAAACTACAGATGAAAATGCGTAGAAAGTAAGAGCAAGGAAAAAACACCTTAGCATCTTTACTCCGCTTAAAACTGCTAAGAAACAGGAAACAAAATATTCATTTCCGACCAGAAAACACCACTGAACGACGTGTTTTGCAGCTCGTTAGATATAGAATTTGAAACGAATTTGTCCTTCTCAAGGATAAACGGCCGCTAGTTTCCAAAACACATGGATCAGGTGAGACATCGTTCCATTGTATTAGTGCATTTTCATACAACTACCCTGATTTATATCAGCAGACATAAGATGTTTAATCTTGGTTCAGCTCATTACTATCCCCTATGTGAATGAGAGTACCAACGAGGAAGACGAGCTGGCCTTCATCACAGAGCTGCCAGTTCTCAAACTACTCGTTCCTTCACGGTTCACAAAGCATTTCATTTCTACATTACATTATACTGTGATATTGGCAACCACAATTAATTCACTACATTCTCACGGTCTTCATAAGTATGTCACTTTATCTGGCATAAAGGGTTTTTTTTGTTCAGATTGTTAAAAAGGAGAAATCTCACACTCTATACGCAGTGGCACTTCTACGTTTTATTAAAGGATCATGTCTCATTTCTGCCTCTATAACTGTCAAAGGAGCAAAATAAAGGTGTGGTTAATTAGAAAGTGCTGCCAATGTTATCTATTGTAGTTAAACTGAGCTGAGCATATCAAACTAATTACAGTGCAAAAAAACGAGAGAACGCTCAATGTACTTGGAAAATGTGGAGTTCTTTCTTTTGTGGACACAACAGCAATCAGGCAAGGTCACATGATGTCTGTCACATGACCAGTGGCATGGACTTTGACATGTTCAGCATACACCACAAGTAACTCGTCTGTTATGTACACCCTCTCCTCTACCCCAACCTGTTGATACCTGGAGGCTGCAATAACAGAAGCATTTAAACCCCCGTAGCAGGACATCGCCACGGCAATGGGGACAGTCCATTTCAGGGGTCCGAGGACTGCATTCCCAAATGTCTGATGAGCATGTCCATGGAAAAGAGAAAAAAATATATTTTTTTTTCCAAATATAAGTATACTAAAGTGTGCTGTTCACACAAATAAATGTACTGTCAGATTAACTACCATAAAACTTTAGTGTCTTTAGAGTCTTATGTTCTAATCTGCGCATTTTAAAATTTATTACAACACAAACATTTTTCAGGGTTTATTTTTCAAAATTCACATTTCCATACAAAAATGTGACGTGAAACGTGAGGAGGAAATTACTGGGAGAAAGTACACTATATTTATTCAAACACTGGCAGCAATGTATCTTCTAAGGATGCTCTCTGTAGAGGGTTACCACAGCAACAGCATCGCTGGCCAGCAGGGAGGGTATGTCGAGCACAACATAGTACGCCACATTGGTCAGCAGGTAGATGGCCGTTACTATGGGCATCGAGATGGCGATGGCCAGCGGAAGGTTCCTGCAATGAAGATAAAAGGTCATGGGTCAGAAATATGAGCATAACCTCTTGTACACAAAGGGCAACTCAATTTACATCCCACATATTTATGTTACATTTACATATTCATATTACATCCACAATGTAAACAAAGCGAGTGCTTTAAATTCCGCAGCACATGCACAGGCCCCTCTGGATTAAGGAGCGTGTTGATCAGGCTGAAAGGATGGGGCCCAGTTCCACAAACTGGGTTACCTCTCTGGGTTCTGAATCTCCTCAGTGACAAAGTTGAGGGTGTCCCAGCCAGAGTAAGAGAAGAGAGCGGAGTACAGTGCCAGGAAAATGTTACCAGGGTCAGTGGAAGAGCCCTCAAACGGGCTGTTGAAATTCTGTGTCTGCCCTGCATTCGGGGATGCAACGGAAGCAGAAGCAATTTCATCTTTTAATGACACAGCAGTGTATAATCTGGTTAGCCATCCCACACCAACAGTAACCACATTAACCAATTTTTTTTTAGCATCCAAGCAGGGGTTATGTACCACACTAATGCCACCCATACAAACTGAGCATGCCCACTGTTCAGGTGGCACATTTAGCAGCAGAATTGTAAGTGTAAACATGACAGCTCCGCCCCCCTCACCTTGTGCTATCTTGATGATACCCACGGCGATGATGACAAAGAGAGACATGACTTTAGTGTAGGTAAACAGGTCCTGGACCATAGTTCCCCACTTCACGTAGGTGCAGTTTATGAAGACCAGCATACCTGACAGAAAAGGTCAAGACAGGTAACCTGACCGATGCTTGTTTTCATTATTTTACACAACAGCAAAGGTGTCAGTTTAGAGAAACCAACATTTACAGGTAAACAGCACGGGTCCATGATGTCACAAAGGGACGGGCATGACAAAACAACCAATTAAAAAACCTCTGCAGAAGGTTAAAACAACATTTCGTTATGGAGGTGAGTCGAGTTGGCATCTTCACTGCGGTTCTACTGAGGAGCTCCCCATCTGCCATTAAAGATAATCATTTGGTACATTCTCAGAAAAGGTATTTATAAAAATAGTAACAATAATCTTTATGCAAGTTCAACATTTTTCTACCTAGTGGAACTCAGTTATTAACATTAACTTTGCTGTGGAATGTTTACTTCCCTCCTTTACATTTAGTATGAAGTTGGAAATTTGCAGTGACGGGATCTCGCATGGGAATAATATGAAAATGCACACTATATTTTAACATTAACATATTTAAACAACAGTAAGAAAAAAAAACACTGTACCTTTAAGCAAGAGTCTACATAAGTAGTTCACCAGTACATTCCTTTCTGAGAAGTATAGTTTTTCTTGTCTGGGGTGGTTTTTTTTTTTTTTGGAGGCGGTGGTAGTCTGTAAATTGGTTTGGGGCGTTATGACACAAAGCCACTGAGGTCTGCAAAAGCATTTGCCACACACTTATTTGCATACCTCATCCGTCAGCCCCTGCCTTTACACACTCATTTAGACACTGAGTAAATGTTGCTTCCAAAAAAATTTCAGTGCAGAGAAACATGTTTACTTTTGCAATAAAAATTTTTAAAACGCATGCATCAGCCTAGAAAGTCGAAATTTACACTGATGTCACAAAGTCTGGACTTAAACGAATTGCAGACAAAGACCTCAAAGGACTGATATGGGTTAACAGCTGGGCCCTTAAATGAACATTGTCTGGAGGTCCAGAGTAGATGGATATTCGTCTTTTCTTTTAATTGGATCTTAATCTTAATTAAATATTATTGCCTTTTTTTCTGCAATCACTGTGTGAATCCACAAGCTCTCATCAAGGTTTATTCATTTTAAATAACAGTTTAAAAAGCATGACAAAGACTTACTGATGTTGCATTTAATTTTTAACTTATGGTTTAGTTCTGATATTTTAATTAATTTCTTTTTAACAATCCCTTAATCTACTGCTCATGATTAAGCATTCTTTGTCATTGGCACCTGTTTATGTTGTTTATTAATTAGTACAATTTGAGTACAATTAGTGATTACTGGTTTGAACTAAACACCACGCTTAATTATCTGGACAATTAATATATGTTACAAATCTCAAAGCATATTTCTAACTTAAAAAGAAATAAGTTATTTGCAGTTAATAAATTAAGACAAATACAGACAGATACAAATGATCAGGGAATAAAATAATGTAAATGATATTTAAGATAGCAGTCAAATTAAAATTAAATTAATAGGTTGGAAGAAAAACCTGCAGCCACTTGGCTGAAACTCCCCACATTAGACATTATAAGCCAACATAAAAATAATGCAGAGAAAATGTTAGTGATAGTGTCTGGACTTTTGCTACAGGATAAACTGGTCTTAGGGGTCAGCCGGTGGAAACGGGGCTCAAAAATCCAGGTTAAAACTGTGAAACAAACACTTCACAAAAATACTTTAAATACAGCATATGGTTAAATAAATAGTCTAAACTCTTCACTTTATAGTGCTGAATTTTAATTGTTTATTAGACAGTGTGCTATATGTACCTGGCATAAACTACACTGTTTGACTGAACATTAGGACACACAAGCGTCTTATTGAGGTAACCTTACAGTAGGGGCCTCTTGGGGGAGGACCAGTGGTATTGTCACCCACCACCAGTCTCTGACATGCAGCTTGTATTCAGTATACAGGAAAGTCCCCAGGCTCTGGCATGGGCTTAAGGGTGAAAGGTCTCAGCAACTATGGCGCACACACGCGCACACACACAAACGCGCACACACACATACACACAAACGCGTGTGCAGATACAGAGCCAGAACAGTGTGATCTGCAGAGCCTAAAAACAGCTTGGGAAATCCACAAGTAGTCACAGCAGGAGAAAGATGGAAGGGGGGGGCTACACAAACACCTGGTCCCCCGCTTCTCTGCTTCCTCTTATAAACACTGACCACGAAACTGTGACGGTTGCGTAAAAGGTTCCACGGTTTACCAGTGTGTGTTAGGCTGTTATCCCACTGTGTCAACATCACTGGTTATTTAACAAGGACACTTATTCACGGTGCTTTGTACTTACAGTGATTGTAAAGATGAGTGTACGCGTCTTTCTTTTAAACTCAGAAATTACAGTGCAAACAGCAGAGCCGGTTAAGCCTTGTGGTTAGTTTTAACCTGTTTAAAAAGGTCGGGGGTGGCGCTGGGCTACTCAGACTCACCAGGCGTCTGTCTGTGAGCTGCGTTACACCCCAGTTCTGTACAGAACACACCAGCGGCACGTGAACATTCGCCGATGTTGTGGGCCCTGATTCTTTTGGCACCACCTCATTTCGGGAAAGAAACCCCCATTTTTGGACACCAGGCATCTGCTTCCGTGTCTTGTTCTTTGTCTGTCTGTCCATCACAAACATCACCTTTAACAACCTTACAAGCTAATGTCATACTTAAAACAGTGGGAAACACTGACTATCCACTGTAGCCATTGTGTGACAGTGGCTTCCACTAGCAACATACATTCAATGGGTCAGTCAGTGTAATAAAACACGAGTACTACATACTGTTACTTCAGTACTAGGCAGTGATTATAACTACAAATGCATATTATATAGTGCTATGAATCTCCCATAAGCATTGAAATGTTTCTTGTGTATTTAAACAGCCGGAATGGAAGGGGATTTCTGTCTTATGCCACACTGTGGTTAATAGTAGCCCAACCACATGCTGGTACTTCCATTTTCTGCTTTCATTTAGAGGAGGAAGGTACCAAACAATAAAGCAAAGAAGTCCGTGCTTGGAATAGCCCAGGTCTGTTGGCAACAGAGTGACATGCTTTTGGTGGCGAGGAATATGCCTGGTTTTTTGGTTTAGATGGGGGGGGAAAGAGGGTGAAAAACTTCTGTGGGAGTTGTGATTTGCTGTCATATTTCGGTTGAAGCGTGTAAAGCCAGAGGAAATTTCTCCTTAGCTCTAAAGAGACGCTTGTATCCATTTTCCCCTGAAGTGATGCAACAGCTACGTCAGTGTGGCCTCCCAAACCAGAAACACAAGGCCAGAAAACATGAGTATCATGCAGAATCAGGTATTACTGCAATAGGAATGGATGTCATCTGGCACAGAAAGGGTGACGTGTGTGCGCGCGCACACACACACACACACACACACACACACACACACACACACACACACACACACACACACACA
>JABJVR010005860.1:0-13075 GCA_025773905.1 Chitala chitala | reverse complement strand
CAAGCACAGGGAGAACATGCAAACTCCACACACACACAGACCCAAGGCAGGAATCAAACCCCAGGCCTGGAGGTACGCGGCGACAGTGCCAACCACCACGCCACCGTGCCGCCAACATTACAAACAGAACAGTCAAAAGCAAAATAATATTTGCATCAGTAAAATAAATCACATACATTCAATAAACATTGTTTAATTTTCATACAGTTTTTAAGTTACATCTTATCACATTCTGTTAACAGAACATGTAGATTTCTGTCTCCTTGTTTTAGGTACAATGAGCAAATATACATTCTCAGGGCACACAATTTTAAATGGTACAGAATCATTTATTATCATTTAACATGATGATAATATATAATAATTTATTATAATTTTTTATGGGAGCAGCGATGCCTCTCTTTTCCAGCAGGATGTTCAGAAAGCATAATTACCTAAATGAAAATGAACACAGGTGTTACCTGTTATGGTCTAATAATGTTGAGTATAGAACACAAAAGAAGTAATTATAAGGGAATGAATAATATGTAGAGCAAACGTCATATGAAAAGGCACTACAGAGAATACATTTTTTATTCAAAGGAAGAAAAAGCAAAATTTCCATTTTATAACACCAAGATTCACTGCACTTAGGACATATCTTTTAAACATTTATTGGTGATGGGGGAAGATTATCACACCATTTGCATGGTAATCCATAACGTTTCAGCAAACAGGCTGATGTAATTCTTAATTAGTTCAAGAACACCCAAGAGAATGTGATAAAACGTGGCAACTTTGCAAAGTCTTGACTGAAGAATGTGCATGTTGTATACACATGTACACGTTACTCACTGTCTACCAGACAGTCTCTGAAATGCACAAAGAAACCTGGAAATCGTGTGGCTTCCGGCTTCATTCTTTTTTTACCATCCATTTCTAAAAATACCTTGTTACACAAAAGCTTAATAACTAATACAACATTAGCATTTGCATTTGCTTCATGTTCAGGTTACAAGCAAGTCTTCCCAACAATACATTCTGGGCCACTTCGATTCTCATCACTGCGAAATTGTGGGCCTAATTAATTTGTCAGCACTCCAAAAAAGTGTCCTGGAGAGGACATCCAGTTTTCTGATCTGCTAACAAAGACACACTTCGGAGCAAGAACCGCTGTAGAAAATACATTTACACAGCATTTCCTTCCAGTTTAATGCTCCAGTCTAAAAGTAAGAGGCAATGAAAGCAATGTTCATCACATCTTCATTCCAGCATGATGACTTCTCCTTTCAAAGTCCTTCAAAAAACTAAGGCTTTGACTAACCACTTTCGTCATGGCTCTGTTTTTTTTTTTTTTTTAAAAAACCTGATCAGCCACTGATTTCATATTTGACTGTACTTCTTAATACTAGTCGATGTTTAACAGTGCATTCTGCCATTGACACACTCTTATGTGAATTTTCTTGTTTAGACACAGCAGCTTCCTACTTACCCTTCAAGGGCACGCTTATGTTGTCGGTAGTGAAAGATTATGTTCTTTCTGGAAAACACTAAACCTTATGTATAGAGTCTGCAGCATTTTATAACATCCAGGTATATTTCAGCACTACATCATGTCTTTGTTGAAGACCTCAGCTGCTGTGGATGATTCCACACCCCCTGCTGAATTTTAGTCTCTTCAGCATATTAATGTAAGTCTCTGTGTATATAGTTATTAGACTGCCTGTGGCGTACTTTTCTAAAGTTGTTGACAAAAAGCCATAGGCTTGTAACATAATCATAAAACACCCTTATGTCACCCTGCACTTGGTGATACAGTTGAAAAGCATCAGTCCTAGTACTGCAAGGTGGATGGTGATGTTTCTTTGAGAAAGCCTGGAATTTTGCACTTTTCCTGTTGCAGACAAAAAAGCTCCTTTTTCATGTAACTATTGCGTATATTCATATGGCATGTAGACTGTACTCCTTTCAACCTATTTCCAATATGAGGGTTACCACTAATACAAAATCCATGTAGGGTGTTTTCTCCATGCTTAGATGAAACTGTCATCTTCACACCAGATTTCAAACTTCTAATTGCTTCCCTTTTCAAAGAGTGCTTGAAATTCAACTGGCTGAACTGTCTAAGCAGATGATAAGTTTTTATTTTTTCATGTATTTGTAGGAGGTTACAGGCACCAATTCTGTCTTCAGATAGGAAGTTAGCAGCAATGTACAGAAAAGGGTCACACACATAAAAGTGGGCACAGAACATTGAAAGGGGCCAGGAACACTGCTACTGTGTTTCATCTCTCTCCCACCCCCCAAATAAGACCATCTTTTTTATAATGTGGCCGCCTCTTTGCTGTAAATGAAAAACCCCTGCAGACGCTGTTGTCATGCCAGTGCATGAAGGCACCCCCCCCCCCCCCCAACTCAGCAGCAATACCGATTGCCCCGGGTGGTGAGTGTGGACCCTCTGCTTTTCTGATTTTCAAAAATGTGGAAAATAACCTTTATTTTCATTTTCATTGCCAGTGCTGCAGGGATTGTGCTCCGTTTCATAGGAACCAAATAAAGGGAATCTGTATGCTTCTGTTCAAAGCAACTATCTGTAACAACCGTCGACTTGCTCCCCTAGGCTACAACGTTAGGGATAACACTGCTTTCAATGCATTTTATTAGCATAAAACTATCATAACCTTTAGCACTATGTGCACTGAATAGATACCTTTTCAGCAAACTGCAGTCAATAGAAATGGTAATTGGAAAACATGTGCACTCTCATGTTGTAGGTACAAAAAAAAAATTAATATTTAATTTTTTTTCACTATTTTGGCTTGTGTTGGTGGCTGTTGTGAATTTGTATTATAATCCTACAGTGTGTTCAATACAAGCACATTATTCCAGTGCAAATTTTGTTGTGGATCGGCAAAGCAGATGATTATAAAGTGACGGGAAACTTTGTAGGAGGTGGGGGCACAAAACATCATTTTTAAGTGCATCTAAGGGCTCAGGTATGTCTGCGTACCTGTGTGTGCGTGTGTGTATGTGCGTGTCGGAAGGGGTGGAGGGGCGTACATGTACTATGGGCTGCTATACTTGTGATGTATGTGGTACTTTCAAACATCAGAGCCATTAACTGGTATGATAGCTGCAGTACTGACTGATACAGTCTTATTTCTGTGACCGTGTTTCTCTGGGATAGGGAAACCACTCGAGATCGAGGTAATGTTGCAGCAATATTCAGAGCTGCGTCTCACTCCTCGCAGAATGGCACATAACAGTGGGTCCCTCTACTGCTCTTCTGCCTTTGTTGAGCACTTGCTTTAAAATGGGCTTTTGCAATCCGCAGCCTCATTCAATATTAATTCCTAGCAGCTGCTCAGACCTATGAGTGAAGAAGACAGTATGTCCAGCATGCTACAACACTGAGGAAATGTTTAACCTCAGGCTCAACATTGTCAGTTTTTCTTTTTTTTTTTGTTAACACATACATTGAAACGTATTACTGCATGTAAGTTTATTGAAACGTATAATGCATGTAAGTTAAAAAAAATCTTTTTTTCCAAGATTTCTCTAGTAAAGTAGGTGAATTGTTTTAAAAGTATTGCAAAATACTCTTTACGTGTGTGATAATTTGTCTTCTGTCACTATAAATTAATGCTTTGTCATACACAAAACCCACTTTAAGGATCAGAATTACTCAGCCTAAGCTGGAAACAGCTACTTGGCAGTCACTACTGTCAAGGAGACTTTTAAACACTTGGATCACTGTTGTATAAATATCAATATTATCCGGTCTGTTCTAACAACATGAAGTTCTTATAACAAGCTGTGAAATGCTTCTGCATCCTGAATCACACCAGAATTTGCAACATTAAAACCTTAAAAAGGTCATAAAAAATAATCCCAATAACATCTACAGACCTCCGTTCACAATTTTACATCTTAATGAAAAACAAACACAGCTGGTTGGCAATAATTGTATTGTACCCTTAATTCACCACATCAAACAAAGAGATGGTTGTGAAGACCCTGGTTGTGAAGACCCTGTTTTGTCTCCTTTTCGCTGAAGCTCAGACCAGCACTCCTAAAAATTTAAAAGAGGCATTATCAACATTTCTCATGGATGCAAATATAAATGAAAAAGATTTTTATGTTGATACAGTAAAGATTGCACTGCTGTGCCAGGTGAACACATCTCCACCTGCTTCTGGCCTTAATAGCAAAATGTCATCATTGTATCCTCTTAAAACTGCTAAGTAAGTTTATTAATATATTCGAAAAGGCATTGGGAAAGTGCAGAGAGCACCGAATAAAAAGTTTTGTTTTAAGGTCACATCAGACAATTAGCAATGGTCCCCAGCGTGTGATAATTACAGCGGCGACTGAAGGCCAGTGACATGTAACGCATTAGTGAGGGGAATCAATTCATAGTCTTTATGCTCCAAAAAGGCAGCTGTGTGAAGGAACTGAAAGCAAGATGTGAGGCAGGGGTCTAAAACATTTCGCTGCTGGGTGACGGTGGGCGTCCTTTCTGCTGATCCCCAGTGACAGCTGGACATTGATCTGGCCCTCTGCAGATGTGAGCTTCAGTTTCAGTCAAAAAACAACAATGTCATACTGAAAAGCCCTACAGGGTGCTAAAGTGGTAGTTTGAGAATAACTCATGAAAATTAACCCAAAGAATTGCCCAAATCATTGCTTTTTGTGTGGAGGTTTCACAACTAACCATTGGCTAGGATGACCCTGATCAGCACTGCCCTTAGACTTCAACAGTAAACAAGGTACCACCATCACATGATCACATGTTCACAGTCTTATGTGCTAGAACATCACTTCACTAGTCTTCAATTTCAATTCAGTACTACACATTCACGCTTATATTGCAAATTTAAAAATATTAAGGTGTTTCAACAACTGCTATAATATGTATTTTGGGCAATAATATTACAATGCGTACTATGTAGATATACAGTAGGCAAATCTAAGGAATGCCTATTGCAATGTTTCTGTAGTGGTTACACCTGGCGTTACTGCACATAATGATGGATGACCTCAGACTGAAATTCACTGGAAACACTGGAAGACTAATAGCATGTCGCAGCTACATTGCGCTGGTTATCACTGTCCCTTCTACAGATGTATGCAGGCTGACTGGATCGACTTCATCATGGACACCTTAGCTGGATACACTGTTTGTGCATTTTGAATGTTAAATCTGTAGATATCATACATTGTCCTGTATACTGTAGTTATTATCAAATGTTCTATTATTGTTTGTCACTGTTTCCCTTCCTTGAATTAGCACATAGTGAAATTAGAAGTGAAATTACAGTTGCATGTTAAAAAAAATTAAATTTCCTTAACAGTTTCAGTAAATTGCAATGAAGTATCAATCAATTGTTTGAAAATTAATCCCTTTGAGGAGAACTACTGTTCTTAAGGGCAAACCAAAACACTGGGGACATTGTGGTAGTTCTTTAATTAGACTTGTTGTGTGGTTAAAATGTAGTGAATGTGTATCTAGTTCCTTTCCTATGTTCCTACAGTTTGTAGAATCTTCAAAATCATTGCATTTCTGTTCTATATATTGTCCAAGATTCTTTCTTTGCTTGACTTCTGAACTTACGTTTAGTTGAAGGAGTGCTGTCCGGCTTCTTTTAAATATTTAATAAAGCCCAGCTGGACCTAATTGGCTTTATGTCATAAAGAAGACCAGTTGGCAGACGAGGTTGGAATGAGGTGGTGATGGGGGGGAGTTTTTGTTTTGTTCTGGCTTTTATGAATCATACCAGCACATGCATTTGTAATGTGCATGTAGCAAAAGCTTTAACTCTACAGCCATCCATCCACATAAAATAATCATTGTATTTGCTGTGCTTTAATACTTCTGAAGTTGTCTTTGGAAATTTTTGCCATTTTACATATTTCAGTGCCAGTCATTTTAATTTTCAAAACCCATTATACATCTTCATTATTTTACAGGAACTGTTTAATAGGCCATATACTGTATAGCAGCCAATACAATTTGTTTTTTTATATATATTTGTAACCTACTTTAATGCTATTTTACATTGCTTTAAAGATGTCTTTAATAACATGTGCTTTGTGCAACAGAAAACCTGAATGAAATGTTGATGAGTTGCACAGTAGAATCAGTACATCTCTGCAAAGGAATATGAAAAAGACCCTTTGACATACATAAATGCTGTTGAGTCACCTAAATACAAACCCATTTTCCTCACCATTGCATTTTCATTGTCCTTATACATAATTCATGTCATGCGTTTAAACCTTTGTGTGAACAGGTAAATAAAAGCAAACACGACTTTGTGTGCCTTTAACTGCAGTCTAATTTTAGGGCGAGGTCTAATCAATGACCCTGTCTATCAGTGTACAATAATCCTTGGATCTGCACTTTACCTGACATTTTCACCATTTTGTTAGGTTTGTAATGCATATGCAAGGCGATATGATTGTCCATAATAGATACCTGTAAACAGAATTTACAGGAGTTGTGGTATTCCAAAATGTGTTTTCAATACAGATTCTTCTAACCTCCAACAAAATTAATGTTTATTCAGTAATGAATGCTAAAACATGGCATCTGGTGTTATGCCAGCTTTTCCTTGGAAGCCTGGCTGGCAGCCCAGCGAACAATGCGTCCATCTTGGAAGCATGCTGAGATCTTTCTTTTGTACAGATCTCTTACATCCCGTCACATATCTGCTATACTCATTTATTTAACCTGCAGTGTTACACCTCATGAATAGTGCTGTGTGCTTTTTCCTTTGCTCATCTGTCCAGGTAACCTTCATGTAGGATTTACTGAGAACTGGGAATACTTTAATTAATCGTGAATCTTAATCAGCCACACAGCAATAAAATATAACATTTTAACTGCATCCACAACTGGGACTGGGGAGTCAACAACATAGTATTTAATCCACAGCCCCTGTGTTTAAACGCTGGCACAAATTAGCATTCAGATGAATTCTTTAAATTTTCAAGTCTTAAGCCAGTTCATAATCGTTTGATCATAATTGCGCAGTACTGGAATTATGTTTGTTATAAATGGGGAAAAAACACAGAAGAGTGGCTTTACTTTTATCTCCGTAATCAACATACATATGCAAAAATCAGGCAGAAAGAGCTCAGTATAAAAACACCACAGAATGTCAAATGTAACGCATATATGTGTAATACGAACCCCCAATCTTAGTTCTTGCTTTAAAATTAAAATATTAAAATGTATATATAATGTAGATTTACTTCATTGTGAGTCTGTATACACTGTAAGTGCGTTTTTAGGTTATTCAGTTTCAACTCAATAATGCAAATAAAACAAAAGATGACTTGCTGCATTTTTACTGTACCAGCGATTTTATCTCACTGAAAAATAAATTACAGTAACCTGAAAATTTATAATAAAATAAAACCCTACATAACATTATTGATATGCATACATCTGACATAATCAATTTATCTGTAAACAGTAGATAATAGATGGATTCCAGATGGATAATCAAATTTTTCAGTATTAATGTTGAATATATGCGAATGTATTTATAATTTTTATAGTATTGTTTAAAACATGGAAAAAAGACACCAGACAAGTTAATTAAATTAAATTTTCTAAAGTTCTTCATGTTCATGGTGGGCCTGGAACTAATCCCAGGCTAGAACCCAGATGGAACACTTACAATATAAACAAAGAAGTCATTTTATGTAAAAACTTAATCCTTTTGTTAGTTGGAGACATGAAATATTTGGTTTGTGCCGTTGCTCTGTGAAGAGTGAAATGTACACATTTTGCATGTCAGCTGTACATTTTAAATGTCAAAACCCTCTGCCTGTATATTTTTTATGGACTGTGCACACATTTAATTACCAAAAAAAACATATTTGTCATATTTGTGTCATATGGCTCCAGTTTTGAATCCTAATTTTTCCCCATGGTTTCTTTTTTTCCGATCTTTAAATTCACATGTATGTAAAATTGCAGGTGACAGCTATACTTGTGAAAATGTGCCTGGCTGGAATGGCTGAGTTGAGGGAGTATTTCAGCGCGTGTGTCGAATGTGGACGATGCCATTGATCGATTGTGTGGCAAAACTGCGGCTCCAAGATGGCATCGTGGTGCCTACTGTCGTATACGCTGGTGAAACGTGGAGGAGTAGAAGGGCATAGCCTTGCGACTTCATGTGTTTTACCAATGGTACATATGACATACGCTCAGCGTTGCGAACCACAATGATATTACTGACAAATAAGTGCTGCTGAGAAGCAGCCCACCAAAGCTTGAACACACTGGCACCAGCTACCAAAACTCACTTAATGTGCCTCGTGCTCAGATTCCCCAACCACCGAATGCCAAGAACCGTGATGAACTAGAAGCCCAAAACTGGTAAATGATGACAAAGTCGTTCATTCAACACCTGGCAAGAACCTATTGGGAAGATTTAAAAGCCGTTGATGTTGAATGGCTGTGGTGGGTTGGCGCCCCGCCCTGGGTGTCCCCTGCCCTGCGCCCTATGTGTTCTGGGATGGGCTCCAGGTTTCCCCGCGACCCTCACCAGGAATAAGCGGTTAAGATAATGGATGGATGGATGGATGATGTTGAATGGGATGATGCTAGAGTTGTCATGGGCGACCAAACCCGTTGTCAAAAACTTGAATGTTGCAGAAGGATCTAAACTAAGTAAGTTGTCTAAATATACTGTGGATAGTAAATAGTCTGCATATACTGGATTTTTGGATATCTAGATGCAGTACAATGATCTTGAGCAAAAAACCTGCTCAACTACTTAATATTTGCAGTTTGTTCCAATGGCAGCATAACATCATCACGCCTGATTGAATGTTTGTGTTAGCTGACCGTTATCCTGCATTTGAAATTCCTTTATTGTGTCAGCATTATCCCAACTTACAACACACCTTGAGTTTTTCTGTCAGAATTAAATGAGGTCTTCCGAACACCTGAGACTGTCAACATTGTTCTTCAATACTTGCAGCATATTGCTGCAAGTGACAATTGCAATTCAGTATTTGGAAGACTGCTACAATAAAGAAAGGGGGAAAAAAGTTTTTTTTTTGCAAACATGTTTGACAAAAGGCTTTCAACTGACATGGGTTGCCTAGAAGACATTTTGAAATGCTCTGCCATTCATGTATTCACTAAAAAAAGGAGGTGGGAGCAGAGCAGATGAAGGAGCACTGTGGGTTTGTTCTCTCTGAATACAGAAAGCTGCTCTCTCACAGCCACACACTATGGCTGCTGTTACTCCCAGGCGCTGGATGGCTCGAGACAGATGTTTCCAGACTTCGAAGCCATTCTTTTTAGTACTGATCAGGCTACCCACAGCAATGAAAATGTTTTATTGGGCTTGCTTCATTGAGCTCACGAGCGCATTCCAGTCACACATTCAGGAACCTGACAAGGAAGGCGTCTTGTTGTTATGCTGCTGAGATACATCAGTTTGGAGCGCTCCGTTCTTCTCGAACGTGATGCTCATATGCCGCAGCGCTGAGGGACTGCTGGCACAGGCATGAGTAGGAATTTTGCGTAACACACGTGAGATTGTCTGCTGGAGCAAATCACCTGTAAAGCTTGTGTCTGGAACATCTGGCGGTGTGAGAAAGATTCCCAGATGACATCTCATGTCTGTCTACTTGAGCTGGAGATCGTGAGGAGTGATGTGGACTCTTGCTTTCTGCTCCTGATAGGCAGAGGAGTGCCAGCAAATGTAATGAGTTTTTGTAAGATCACAAGTGTGAAACTAAGTATAGCAGCTCTATAAAATGCTGATTAATACCTTTGAAGTACACCTAAAATTTGATCTTCTTTGTCAGTTAGTGCAAATGAATGTGACAAAAGAATGGAACTCTGTGACTGTTAATCTGAATCTGTACAATGCATTTCCAGACAATACAGTTTACTTTTACTAAGGGTGCTTTCATGGCCGCATTGTTTAGTCTGGTTGAATCGATCTCTGGTTCGTTTTTCCCATTGGTGCGTTTTGGTTGGGCAGGTTTGAACACAGCAATCGCACTCAAGTATGGACCTAAACAACTGCACTGAGACCGTTTATTGGGGGTGGTCTTTATCTGGTCCCAAACAAACTCTTGAGCAGTTCGTTTGTGGTGTGAATGTGATCTGACCTCGATCTGGACCAACTACAGGGAGTACACTGCAAGTTTTAGCTAAGCGGCTCCCTTAGCCAGGTGCACGTGTTGGGATGCGGCACGGCTAATGTGAACAGTTGAAACATCTAGCACTATGAATCACAGTCTGGCCTGGACAAGCAACGACGTGTTGTCTTCTTAATATTTGGAAAAATTAGAACATCTGTCAGTTCCTACAAACAACTCGTAAAAACAGCAAAGTATTCAAAATGTTCAGTCAACTTAAGAAGAAGTTGTTTGTATGGTCTGTTGAACAGTGCCATGTAAAAGTAAAAAAACAGAAGCAACAGTACAGATAATTGCCACATGAGCAAATGCCAATTGTGCCATTTCACCATATTGGTTTCATAGGACTATTCACCAGTACAGAACACAGATGTTCTTCCTATGTTTACAATATCATTCCCACGCTAGACTCTTTTAACCAATGAGTGGACAGAACAGTCTCATGTGACTGGTTGTGATGCATTTTGGTTCACTTGGATTTTTCCCCTGTGTGAAAAGAAACTGAACCAAGGAGAAATCAGACCAAATATGCAAGCTAGCCTGCTGATTTGGATTAGTGCAAATGAACTACAGGGTTGAAAATGCCCTACATTATTAATTTTTAATCTGTAAAAATAATTTTCAATTGTAGAGTAAGTAAAATTTATTAAATGTAATTGTATTATGTATACAATAAATGTATTATGCAAATAAATGTATTAATGTAGCTACATGTAAATGTAGAAGTCTAAGTGCATTTATTTAGTTGTAAACAGTAATTTAAAATAATGACCTGTTATGTCATTATAGAAGAGTGAATGTTATATCCTGTAGTAAGTGCACACATTATTGCTGGGCTCTCCTGTACTTTTGCATGTAAATAATAGTAAAACATACTCAAAAGCAACAATTGAAAAATTTCCAAGTACAGTATTCCTATGTAATTGGAGGTCCTTTGTACAGGTATGCCTGAGAGAGTTGTCTCCTACTCCCTGTGGCCCTTCAGAACAATTGTAGCACAGCTCACTGTGATGATAGAACAGCACTTACTGTTAGTAGATTCTCCAATACTGTTTGACCTCGTTTGTGACGTGCACGTGTACTATTACCCTTGCACGTCGCTTTGGACAAAGGCGTCTGCTAAATAAATAAAATGTAAATGTAAAATGTAAAAACATGTAGCAAGAAAAAATATTTTGTATTCGCAGACAAATTATTTAGACTGTTTTTGTGTTTCATCAGTTCCAAGCAAAAGATGAAAAAAAAAATGTACACCATGGCAAGGGGAAACAACTCATCACATGACACATTTATAGGCTAGGATCAATGTAGAATCAGTCACAGACACATACATTCACAAGCTAAGGGTCAAAATAGAGTATCTCTCACACACAGGTTAGGACCAATGTAGAATCACTGACACACATAAATATACGAAGTTATAAGATATATATCAGTAACAAGAGCAACTGAAACAAACCCACACATGCACTGGGAAAGCATGCAAACTACACAGGTGTTATGTGACAATGCTCCCTACTGAGTTACCATACCATCTGTAGTTGGAGCCTGCTTTTTAAATTTTACTGAATGAATGAAATTAGCATTCAGTTGTTTAGGTGAGCTTATTGTTGAATTCATTCCACTGTGAAGAGCAACATGCGTTTCAGGGAGAGAATCACGCACCAGATATTTTTAGGGGCACTAATGAATATTTGCAAAAGGTTTCACAGCTACACAGCTGCTTCAAAAATAAATCACAGTTTGCTTAATAAACATTACTGCATTTCTCTGGATGAATGCTGCTGACAAATCCATTTTAAGGAGTATTAATGAAAACAAAGGATTTTAATAATGTTATGTTATTAATTTCTTTAGTGGATGATTTCACATCCTTGTGAATTTGCAACACAATTGTTATTCCTTAACCATGCATCCATTATAGTCTTGGCTATTGTTCAAATGACTTTCTTCCTGCTCTTTCAACTGTGCATTAGCTGGGTGTTCAGACCAGCTTGAGTGCCAAGTTTAAAACCTACAGCAATTTACATTAAACACTTCACACACTCCAAAGGATGAGGAGTTTAAACCTACAAAAGATACTGTAAGCTATAGTTCAAATTGCTATTGACTATGGGTCTATTACATTGTGCTTTCACAAGCTTCACATCACAATCACCTGTGCAAAGGTAGAGTGTATGAGATCTTTTGAGTTTAATGTAGTACAAACATGGGGGTCTTGCATGGTCATGAAAAGCCTGGAGCTAGGACATTATAGGGTGCAAGGCAAGGTACAGTCTGTGCAAGTCCAAAACCCATCACAGAGTGTGCGCGCGTGCAAACACACACACACACACACACACACACACACACACAGTGTTCCCAGTCCTAATAAAGTGAATGTTACTCGATTGTGAAAGGAAACCTGAACATACACAAGGAGAATATGTAAACTCCTTGCTCACACACAGCATCAAATTATAAGGGTTATACACTGTATAATCCCACACATTTGCTATATCTGATGGCACAGACATGCACGTGAGTGTTTGTGTGTGTATGAGAGAGAAAGATTAACAGTACCTTACTGAATGCAACACAGTGTATAGACACTCATTTGAACACATCAAGTTGACAGAATGCTAATAAACAATTGTTTTTCCATTGGCGACTATTTACATATATTTTTTTATTTCCATACCTGTGTCATTGTCATGGTGACACAGCAAATGTCATACTGATTTGCCAGAAACCGATTTTGGTGGAAAGCAGTTACATATAATTTCGTGGTATGGTGACAGAATACCCCTCCTCGAGCTGCCACCTTAAAGTGGTGGAGGGGTTTGTGTGCCCAAATGACCCTGGGAGCTATGTTGTTGGGGGCTAAATGCCCCTGGTAGGGTCACCCAAGGCAAACAGGTCCTAGGTGATGGGCCAGACT
>JABJVR010005859.1:0-13076 GCA_025773905.1 Chitala chitala | reverse complement strand
GTGTGTGTGCCCTGTGGTGGGTTGGCGTCCCCTGCCCTGCGCCCTATGTGCTCTGGGATGGGCTCCAGGTTTCCCCGTGACCTTCACCAGGAATAAGTGGTTAAGATAATGGGTGGATGGATGAAGTGAAGGAATCTTGCACTAGCAGCTCAGGAGTCACTACTATTATGATGGCAGAATTTTTTGGTGGATAATGATTCATACTAAGGTTGAGGTTAGCCAATAAAGTAGGCTCAAAGATTAAAGCATAAGCAGCAGAATTTGGACAAGGGGGCCAATAAGGTTTCTGCTACATTGCGCAACATGAAAGTCAACGGGGCATGAGTCTGACAGAAGAAACCTGCACTAAGTAAACATCTGTTACAACAAAATATGAGCAGGGACAAAGGGTAGCTGAGTGCTGAAAGAAGGGACAATGACTGTCTTAGTGTAAACACAGCCAGAGCGAGCCCATAGGCTTTCTGAGAAGAGGAAACTGTTGGCCTGTCAATAAAGCGGTGCTAATTCTGCAGCCTGGGGAATGCCTTTTGTTATAACACCAAAGGAGCTCGAGGTCTCGGTGTAAATATGGATGGAAGACCTGACATCGCAAGAAGTCCTGCTCATTTGGCTGATGTCATCTCAAAAGAGGTCTTTGCGAGGCCTGGCTCTCTTGTGGTGTAAAGCATTAATCTACAACTGTTGTATGGTGGCAGTGCCAGTGATGGATACTGGCAGAACCTGAGATGTGTTTGGGCAAAGCTCTCGCACTAAATTTTACAAGAAGCCTGAAGTGTTGCTGGCTTTTCTGTTAATGCTTCTTGTACCTGAAGAAGAATTGGTGTGGGGTTTGCTTTGGCTGTAGTACACTGTACAGTTCTTTTCATTGTTTGTTCTAAGAACTGTGTCCCTCTGAGCGATACTAGCAAAAATCCCCAATTTAAAGTTAAAGAATACATTTTAATGTGTTTTAATAGACTTTGAATCCTCTTACTTAAAAAGGAAAGCATTTACTATTAGACAAACCCAGCACTTATTTGAATTTTACTAATGGTTTGTGCAGGTGAGATGTTATGTTATTTTCAGGTCTAGTTCTGTAAAGTTAAAAATAATACTTATGAGTCGTGCTTCATGGCAAAAGAGTTTGGCTGTAGCATATTAACTGAAGAATGATTTTACACTACGGAAATCAATGCATTTTTCCAGCACTGATGTCTCATACCTGTTTTACCTTTTAATGTGTGATGAGCCTTTCATGCTTTCTTTCATCTGTCTATCTGTCATACACCCTTGTCTTGCGCCTGGCATGCCAGGGAACATGCGATCAAGACGAGGCAGAGAAGCAGCATGCTGAGAGTTGCCAGGTGATCGTCCTAGGAAAGATATCACTTGTAACATAATCACAAACTAGACTCCTTTCAGGCGATCATCAGTAGACATGGGCAAGGTCAGTAGTTTGGAAAAAATGTCAATGAGAGCACTATTTAATTTTCATTAGATATTGAATCTAATCAGACTTAATGCAAAACCTAAGACAGAACATTAACAATGTAGGAATAAGTTGTAGAAATCAAAGTTTTTAAATTTATTCAATTCAATTCAATTTATTTTTATATAGCGCCTTTCGCAACAGCATGCCTCAAAGCGCTTTACAGCATGCCTCAAAGCATATAGTGTTTCACACTATAAATTTGATGCTGTGTTTATTTTCCATGAGCTGGTTATTTACATGGTGGCAAAACTGAATCAAAAGAGGGAGAATCGTAACACCAGAAAGTGAAGGAGTCAGCAGCTGAGGTGGCAGCTGGTGCCCCAGCACTGAGGCGGGGCAGGAAAGTTGCACCTGTGAGGAGAAGCTCAGCGCAAAGCAACTGCTCCATTACTGAGCAGAACAAGGCTGATCCAGCCCTGTTTCACAAGGTCGAGATGACTGCAGTAGCAAGGTCAGAGCTGCTGTGAGCAGCCCGTTTAGTAGAAACAAGAGCAGCTTCTGAATAAGACCAAGAGAAAAGTTTTGTTATTCGGACATTCAGACATGACAGGGTTTGTCTGTGGAATTGGACTGGTGACAGTCAATGCTTTTCCTCTTAATTCGGGCATTTTGTCATGAGTGTTTGCAGGCACATGCTATTTTCAGTATGTGTATGAGAACAGAAAAACTGAGTGAAATATGGTAAAGGCTCTATAGTTATACACCAGTCTATACACGTGATTCTCAGAATTTACCACGTAGCAGGAGCAAGGGGAGGGTAATACCTCAGTTGTTGCACCAAACAGGTAACAACACTCTTTTTGTCTTCTGGTCATTGGGGGATGTTACACTTCCACATAGTGATTTTAGAAGGGGTATGAATGACCAGCAGGAAGACAAATAGGAAGACAAAACACGGAACAGTGCAACAGCGAAACCCTGGGTGAAAATCATGAAAATCATAAGCATGAAAATCAGTGCCATAACTGAAAAACTGGTGTAATGCTGGTATACTGGTGTAATACTGTTAGAGTGTGGTTTTGCTTTAGTGATTTTGTTTGTTGGATTTTTATGACAATGTCTTGCTGTCCAGTAGTAATGTTTTGTATTACCTGTTTGTTCCCTGTAATTATGTTAAACTGGAGGAGGATGAGGAGACAGGAAGGACTCATTTGGCATATTAATGAAAAAGCCAGTAGATCCCAGACATAACATACTGTATATACTTGTGTATAAGTCAAGACATTTAGGTCTTAAAGATGAGCTTTAAATATATGTTTGACTTAACCCCTGGTCTATGTAATTTCACTATCAGTTATAAAACGTATACTGAATGGGACTGAAACACCCTGGACTGTCTGTCTTTGTCCACAAGGTGTTGCTTTCTAGTCTTTTCTTCCTGTGAATTCCCTGTGTGAACCTTATTAGTGTTATCACCTGTTCCTTGTTTCTTATTGTTCTCCCCTACTTAAGCCCTTCTCTTGTGTTTGCTTTTTGCCAGTTGTTGTAGCCCCTAGGCTCTGTAATGTTGTTTGACAGTCTTTGTTAGTGGATGTTCTTTTGCCATTGTACCTTAACTCTTTGTGTGTCTAACCCATCTGTCTGAATAAACCCTTTCACACAATAGAATCAGCCTTTGCCTCTGTCCCTACGGTCAGTAGAACCTTACAGTGACTCATGACGTGTGGCTTGGACTGGTAATGACTTCCGTGAGCAGTACATGCATGTGCACAATCTACTATCTGCTAGTGGTTAACAATAAAATTTTATGGGAAATAAAATGTTGATTTAATAAAAAAGAAATACTTCTAGGTGAAATTTTTTTGGCATGATATTGTCAGCTATGGATTTTCCCATTTTTTAATACTGCAGATTATTTCTTTGTCAATCTAGTTCAATATTAATATTTCCTTCACTGAGATGTATTAAGGCAATACAAAATTGCAGCAGAATCCAAAATATGATTTAAAAGGATAATATACAAATATTTTAACTGTAGTACAAAATAAGTGGTATTGTGAACTGCAGGATGATAGTAATTACTCTTGAGGTCTATGTAGTCATCTTCTTGAGTGTAGCAGAACATTCTGACACTTGCTGTAACATTTGTCAAAAATAAAATGATGATTGACTGTTGGCTTCAGAGTGCAAGCCAGATTGGTTAAGGTCTATTCATCTCCCAATAGTGCCAGAACTTGGCACTGTTATAAAATTAATAGAGTGTACATTTTCTTCTTGGTATTTGGTTGTGTTGGTCAGCAAAGTGTCTGACTGTTGAATCCTATATACATGAACAACGTTCAGTTAAACACACTGGGTTTTGCAAATATCTTACCATTTGGCCTGTGTAAGCAATGTTCTCAAAGTTATTGCACTCATTAATCCTAATATGCGGAACTAAACTATGTTCACATTCTCTGTAAGTTTTTATGGTTTATAATTAAAAGTTCACAACTAAATTTCTGGGATTAATAGGCAATAAGCGAAAATATTTAACACCTGAACTATACATTTTGACAGGGTTACAGTAAGTTAGGGAAAAGTGCATAATGTTTTAGAAGACCTGAAATGCACCATTTTAAACTGCTGAAATCACAAATGGTTGTCCATCAGTTTCCATAAAGTATATTATGACTAATTACACATGTTTTAAACATTTAACAAATTCAAATTGAAGTCTGGGCATTTTACTGTAAAGTTGAAGTGGGTAGGTAAGTTATGGTAAATTGGTGTCCTCTGACAGCTTTTGACGTGTAGGCGATTTTGTTGATAACTTTCCTCTGAGTTTGGTGGAGCACGGCTGCAGCGCTGAGATTACATGTCTCAGTTGACAACCCCCTGTGGAGGAGTGGGGCTCATCGCCGTCATGGGCTGTGTGTTTGCACTGGGCGGACATGACAGGAACATTACCCAAACACCATGGAGGCCTTTGACCCATGTATGAACAGGTGAGACAGCCCTCCATCCTTGCTTCATTTGGCTGTTTTTCTTTTTTAAGGCTAATTAATCAGTCAGTCATTTTGCATTTTACTGTTAATCAAGTATTAATAGTAATAATGTATTTTTATTTTTTTATTATTACCTTATTGCTATATTTAGTGTTAGCTTCAGTCATAGCTTTATCTTCAGTGTTATTTAGGGAAGTGTCAGAGCTGTTATGATGGTTTCCTCGTCCTGTTTTATATTCACATTTAGCTCACGCATATGATAATTAGACGGTAAAGTACACAGTTAGTACAGTTGGCATTCAAATGAAAAGTGGGTGCCTCAGGTAACTCCTGACGCATTTGTTAAATGGAATTAAAATTAATTAGCGGAAATATTACAGCTGTTTTTATAAAATGATGGCTCATGTGTATGAGTCTGACATTTGTAATGTAAAAATACGCAAAAATATGTGTGTGCATGTGTGTGTGTGTGTGTGTGTGTGTGTGTGTGTGTTTAACTACAAAATGCAGCTGAATATTATTATTATGAAAGTTTCCTATAGTTGTTTTTGGCCTGCAGACTCAAAAGTTAAGCTGTTGAGCAGATAACATGGCAGATATTGAAAAATAACTTGTGGCTCATTGATTCCTTTCTCTGTTTGCTTCAGCGATTCAACACCAGTTTCTCCATTGCAGTATGTGCATTGCTCATGGTTTTGCATGAACCTGAAAAATATACCTTACACAAAGCAACAATTATTGCTTTATCATGTCTTAAGTCTAAGTTTACTACAGTTCAGTTCTAGAGGTTTTATATAAAGAAGCACAGCATTATATATTACATTGTAATTGCTTATGCAAGTCCTACTGAAATTTTGCAGGACTGACACTAAAGACAACCTGCACGTAGCACATGGCTGCTCACATTATTTCACAGAAACACTGTAGCTTCGAGGTATGCATTTTATATGAGTGCTAAATTAATTCCAGGTTTTATGGTTCATTTGTAACACTGTTAATGTTGGTGTTGCACAGGATGTCTTGGCAGCTTCCTGAGCTACCCTTCCTGTCACCTGTTTGTTTTCTGTCTGGTTATTTTTGATACTTGCTGTTTACCTCCTTGGGTGGGAGGTGGTGGGCTTCATTTTGCACTGCCATGCAGGGGTGGCCATGTGCTCCACCCACACCAGTCAGATCTGTGAAATGGGTCAGGGCTCCACCATCGTCATGGATTCCATGTGACCCCCACAACTAGTGATGGTGGAGGACCCGACCTGCACTTCACAGCACTGCATAGTATCAGGGGACACAGGAGGATTTTACTGTACATGGTGTGTGTCAGGCCTCGCCATGTGACCCTTACACAAACTGGTTTTACAAACTGGTAAACAATTTTTAACACTGTTTCCAGGCGTCTACTTGTCTTAAAAATGCCAAGAGCTTAACCAAGCAAACATGCGATCGAATCTGCAGGAGTGGTGCAACCTCACGCCCCTGCGTAGCAGTAGTGTCAGGTAGAGCTGAAGTTACACACACACACACACACACACACACTGGAGGCAGTGTTGAATGATGACCTTTAAAACGTCTCTGGAGATCTTTGCTTACGTAGAGGATTCATTCTGGGAATCCATATGTTGAAATGGGAAAATTGTGTTGGTTCTTTAATATACTGCACTGTGATAACTCAGGCATTCTCTGTATATTTAAACTCGAGCACTGATCAGCAGTGGAACACGTGATACAGTAACACAGCTTTTCTTTGTAAGTGGACAATCATTGATAATGTTAACTGAAATAAACTAAATCATTGTCTTGTAGTACATTTGTTCAGGTGTTCAGCTGACTTGAATGACCTTGCTAAGCATTCAGGTCTGTTTAGAATTTTTAGAACTGAGCTAGAGATGTTTCTGTTTTTGCTTAATACCTGTATAAACAATATTTTTATGGCTAAAAATGAAATGTATTTTTGTACCCATCTGTGGTACTCACACTTATGATGCTAACTAGAATGCACTACTTGTGTAGTTTAATCATGTCTGGTGTGTAGTGACAGGGTTAGGCATTGCTTCAAGTGTGGGTTTGAAAATAACAGCTCCAGTACAATATCAACGTGCTAGACTAATGTGGCTTTGTTTCAGGGAATGTAACATTTATAGAAGGTACATTGATCACCTTTTCTACACCAGATTTCTGTTCATAAGCTGGTATTGTAAACATGCTCAGCAGACTTAAAGAATTTATTTATTGACCGTCCTTCCACTACTACAAAGTATTGATATAATACTTGAGGAAATGGATCATTTTGTTAAATTGTTGTGTTACTGTATTATTACTGGCTCAAATCTACTAATTTATACAAGTTTTGGCCTTCAAATACAAATGCACTTAGCAATGTACCATAGATATGTTGTACAAAAGATCTAGTTCTAGTTAGTATGTTAAGCACAGGTTGTGTGCAATTTTATGCAAATTTTTTTTTCCCTTTGACCCTTTCATAAATATGGGTTGTTCATTATAGCTTAAACACCAAAAAAATTGTCAAGTGCCATAAGTCATTATATCATGTCAGGATATTTGTGACCTTGAACCTTCATATTGTATATTGAACCTTTATATTCTTTGCTATTAATTTATTAATATGTATAACTATGGGGTTTTTTGGCTCAGGTAATTTAAAAAAGTGCCATACCACCTTATAATTAATGTTAGATAACATAAGAGGATGACCTTCACGTACCAACAATCAGCTGATAACCTAAACCATCTTGTACAGAAAATCTTAAAGTAGTTGAGTCACAATGAAATAAAGCCGACAGTTGGGTTTGTCTTATTGTGTTTTTTCAGTTCTTATTCATCAGCTAATTTAAAGGCAGTAAAATGTGTGCACACTACATATATGGTGTGGCCAACTGTCACAGTTTTGGCATGACACGTGCTTTTTGGTCATTTCTCATGCTCTTATAAAGCGTGTCTCACTCCAGAAGCGAGAGTTGGCAAATATGGTATCAGATTATGCTCATATTGGCTGGCATTGTTGATTCAATCTTATTTGTTAGCTTGGCTGCTTTCAAGAAGATTATGTCTGTTTGTTTATAGTTAGGATTTGGTTTGCAGTTTTCACAGGTGTTCCTTATTTTCAGTATGGTTGAGTTGAGTTTTCAGTCACAGCCTGCTAGTGATGATTGATACTCACATCTCCTTGTAGAGACTTTGATGTTGTAAATTCTCTAATTGGTTTGATTTATGTATGTCACAAGTGATCAGCAGTAGAACACAAATGCCATTGATGTTACACTTCATTTTTCTTGGTCTTGTCTATTTGGGAGGTTGGTACACGTTTGTCTTTTTTATGCTATTTTATTTACACGAGTCAGTTAGTCCCTTGTCTATAAAATGTGTTTTGTGGTCTGATTTATTTCTTGAGTATATTGGTTACTGTTTCATTTTCTGTCTGTTTGTAATGAATGATTCACTTGTGTCTTGTATATAAACAGATAATTATATTTTTTTCAGTTTGTCCCTTGTGTTCTCTTGTAAACTAACTTCAGACTGAGTGCTCAAGTGCTGTTCGTGGTGAATAGATGAGAGAGCAGAGAGAGGTCCATTTTGGACAAGATATTCATATATACATACTACATTTACTGTATTATTATTATATTACTATAGTTATTACTATATTACTATAAGTTATATATATTACTATAAGTTATTCTAGCTTGTCTTGTTGAGTGCTGCTGTTAGAAGGTGAAGCCATTTCCCTCTGGGATAAAGAAACTGAACTGAAGAGAAGAGGAGAGGAGAGGAAAGCAGAGGAGAGGAGAGGAGAGAAGGCAAAGCCATTTCCTTCTGGGATAATGAAATTGAACTGAAGAGAAGAGAAGAAGAGAGGAGAGGAGAAAAGAGGAGAGGAGAGGAGAGAAGGGATGACCTGTTGTAGCTCTGTCACCCAGCCTGGGATACATTATGAATCAAAACTGGCAATGGAGTATAGTTACTGTATGTGTTAGTGATGGAGCAGTATAGACAAAGCCACAGTGAATATGTAGGTCACATACAGAAAGAACAGGAGAGGTTCTGATGTTATGTATGGAAGGAACAGGAAAGGACCTGATGTCCAATATGGCACGACCAAGAGAAGACCTGTTGTCACTCTGAATCCACATCACATATGGAAAGGACAGGAAAAGACCTGACGTCACTGTGAGTACAAGATGTATGGATAGAAATGGTAAGGACCTGATGTCACTGTGAATCCATGTCACAAAGAGACAAATGGGGAAAGGGCCTGCTGTCCTTCTACACAGAATAATGAGGACAAGGTACACAAGAGAGGAGAAATTCTCACCTCTGTAGGACCTGCCTGAAAAGTATAAAACAAACCAGGAAATGCAGGAGGAGCTGGCTACTTACAGTGTCAGATTCTGCACAGGACAACAGAATGAATTCCTGGAGGAGGGGTATGCAGTGTTAGCTGCTAAGAAAGTTTCAGGAGATAGCAACGGGGCCATGTAACAAGGGTCAGTTCAGAAACTCTGCTTACATTCCTTAGATCACACTGAAGCAGAAAGCTTGAGAGGAGATTAAACGTCCAGTTCCAGAGATATAGAAGGAAACAGAAGTAGGGTAACTGGTCTGTAATTCCAGAAGGCACTGAGGTAGACAGCTGGTGAGACTCAGGCCCAAATGCCTGGACTGGATCCAAAAAAGGTAGACTGAGAAAAAGATGGTGGTTACCACAGACAGCTCTGGCATAAAGAGAGCACACATCAAGAGGCAGGGTCACAGTAGGACAAGCACGTGGCTTAGAGGTGTTACTCTAGAAAACACATTATATATTTCAACACAAAGCCAGAGCAGTTGGTGGTTTAGTGGTTACGGACTCATAGCCATGACTTGAAGTTTGTTGGGTTGAGTCCCTGAAAAAGGCCTACTATTCCACCCTTAGAAAACATCTTCAACCTGACTCATTAAACATGTGGCTGCATAAATAAGTTAAGGATAAACTCCTCACAGGATTAAAAAATTTAAAATGGCAAGAATTATATAATTTTGTTCTCAAAGCACTTCTCCATTATTCTGAAGATTTCCTGATACAGCCAGCTTTCACTTAATAAAAAAGGTTTTCTGTGAGTTTTACTTCCTCTGGTACATTTTTTCATATGCTGATGTGGTTCATGTTCTCTATGGAATTTAATGTACATGGGATAAATCTTATAAGTCGTATATCCATCTTATTTTCCAAACTAAATTAAAAAATCAGATCAAAGAAAACTATTTGGGTTTTGAAGGCTTTGCAAAACAGTTTGTAGTAATTTGAAAGAATAGACAGCTAGATACCCAGAAGATCACAGATCTCCTACTCTCTCATGTGAGTCACTCTGAAAGCGTTTGCCTTCGCTGGTTTTCCCAAATGCCAGTACAATGGAAGCACAGATGAATGGGTTTACGGATTTGTGAGCACTTTCAGTGTGTTTTTGTGGAATCTATAAGACATTGTTTGATTTGTCTTGTTACAACAATAATTATAGCAGCACATTGTTTACTATTAGGAAAAAACTAATGATTGCTTAACCTTTGTGTTGTTTTGCGTTTACAAGCACCTTTCTACGTCTAAATAATAGCAAGCAAAAAATTATCCTGCATCAAACACTGATGCTATTTGATTTACCACTAAAACAAATGGAACATAGTTTAGTCATGAATTAAATATTAAACGTAACAGGAATACTAGAGTCTGGGCTATAGTACTGCCTTTCCAGTGAGATGGTCTCATGTAATTACAAGTCTTCTACTTTAAATGTGAATAAATTTTACTTCACTCTTGTTTTCGTGATTAACTACTATACTTAAATATTTTAACATTGCTATCTTTCAGTTTATCCCTGCAAGAACCTGTTGCCTCAGGAAACGTGAAATCAAGTGACAATACTTACTAATCTGACTATTGATCTATCCCGCTTGATCCACATTTTTTAATGCACGTGCATAAATTATTATATTTTTGTGGATTAAATAAAGGACAGCTTGGTTGTTTATTTATTTCTTTGAAAACCGGATCTTGCAAGTGTGTATAATTGCAAGTTTACACAAATGGTAACCACAGTAACTGGTGAAAAAAGTTAATAGAGTTTGTGCATATTGTAATGTGTTAAATAGACTGAGCAAACATGAACAATGTTCTGTGGTTTATCCTTGTAAATAAATTCTACAGTTTCCATTCTTCCAGACAGCCAGCTCATCTGAGCCGTTTTTGACTGAATTGTCCACATCGCAGTGTATCTGGCATCTTTCTCTTTTTCATGAATTCCCCCTTAACATAGGCCTGTTCTGGCTGGGAAGATGAACCATAAATCCATGCAGAAGAAACAGTGCTGCTGAGGACACACTGTGCCTCAGCTGTGGGCAGACAGACAGGGCAGCACCACAGACCCTCCCTCTTCTACGTTTGCACATGTACCACTGCATGCCTGATGACATGGCCAAAACTGCAGGTTTTTTTTTTTAGAGCCAAAAGGTAAAAAATGACATACAATGAGGAGATCTTTATCGCTACCTCCCTGCTGTCTCAAAATCAGAATCCTGCAGTTTGATATTATGTCTAATAATCCATGAGAAGTATTCACAATGCTATCAAAATTTATAAAATACCATTGTGACAAAGGAAATTGTCTGATTAATATATGAAAATGTTTTGTTTGTCTGTCAGTCAGTCAGTTTCTACCCACTAGTCCAAATTAGAGTCGCAGTGGCAGCAGGTTGAGCTGGTGAGACCAGACCTCCCTTTCACCTGCAATGGTCTCCAGCCATCATAGTGGGTTCCTGAGGCACTTTCAAGACAGCCTGGAGACGCAGTCTTGCCAGCACATCCTGCACCTATCTCAAGATTTCAACCCAGTGGGACATGCCTGGCTGTGCTGGTTGTGCTCCAGCGACATTCTTCCAAGCAGCATTCTTATAATATACCTGGATCACCTAATCTGGCTGCTCTCAATCCAGAGGGGCAGCAGCTCTACTCTGAGGCTCAGGACCTCACTCCATCCCCGATAGCAACTCCACCAACCCTGTGAAGAACCCTCAGTTCTGGCACTTGTATTTGTGATCTTGTTCTTTCGGTCATTACCCAAAGTTCATGAACATAAGTGAGGATGGGAGTGTATACTGACTGATGCCGAGCCAATCCATTTCCCATCACAAGACCACTGTAACAGCCCTGCCTGTCATGACCCTTATCTCCTCTAGATGTCGCCCCTCCTCCTGTCCCCACTTTGCTGAGTCATTGTCATTATTCCCTGGTTCCTATTTAATTGCCCCTCTGGTTATTGTGTAGAGCTATTGCTGTGGTCTGCTGAATCCAAAGCAGGTGCTTGTGTCTGTTGAACTTCCTGTTAGGTGTGTTTTGCTTTGTTGCCCCTGTAATTCTATGTTTGAACCTTGTTTTTGCCCCAAATAAAGCCTCCACTTTGCAGATATCAGCCTCACCTCTCTTGCCTGATAGGCAAAACATTACAACTACGAGATGTTTAAAATTCCTCCACTAGAGGCCGTCTCTCACCCCTGACCTGAAGAGAGATCCACGCTTTTCTGAGAGAGAGTCGTAGCCTCTGATTTTGAGGTGATGATTTTCATCCCAACTGCTTCACACTTGGCAGTAAATTGTTCGAGTGCACACTGGAGGTCACGGTCAGATGCAGCCATGAGAACAACATCATGAGAATAATGTCTTCCACTTTATTAATTATCATGTTATTGTGGTGGTGGGTTTTGTGGGCTGCTATGACCCTCACAGCTATATTGTCAGGTTATCTATGCTCCTGGTAGGGTTTTACATGGCAAATTGGTCTGAGGTAAGAGGACAGATAAAGATTAGTCCGAAAACACCATGAGTAGATCAAATAAACTGATGTGAACCCAGTCTGCTATGGGCTTCGATGACCCACTTCTGGAGCCAGGCCTGGTGGTTGGGCTTGCAGGTGAGCAACTGGTGTCCAGGTGATCTACAAATGGTGACGTGGGGTAAGCTTGTGGGCTCACCAGCCACAGGATACAGGATAGCAGTCAGGTGCGATGCCAGCAAAGTGGCAGGTTGATGTTGGAAGTCTCAAGGCAAACTAGAACTCAGCAATGAAGACAGTGGTTCTGGGAACATGGAATGTCACCTCGCTGGTGATGAAGGAGCTGGAGCTGGCGCAAGAGGTGCACAAGTACTTCCTAGACACAGCTGGTCTCACTTTCACACACAGCAGGATCTGGAGCCAGAGATTCTGATGTAGAGTGCCACTGTTTTACTCTCCTCCAGGAAAATCTGACTGTTATTTGTCCATATGCAGATAAAGGTCAGTTTGGAGCAATCAGCCTTCTTGGAGAAGGAGGACAGCGTACTTGAGAAAAACATCGCGCTTAATAAAATTTCATATGAGCAAACCATAGTACATTGGACACCAGCCCGCCAAAATTGTTAAAAACAAAAATACCATTTTTGCAATAACAAAGAGAGCCTCCATAAAGAACAAACATGACACATGAATGTGCATCAGAGAGATTGAATCATTTAGCAGCCCCATTTAGCGCAGCTTCCTTATACAGAATATGTTTGGTAAGCTGGTAAAAACATTATGCTCGGTGGCGTGGTGGTTAGCACTGTTGCCGCGCACCTCCAGGCCTGGGGTTCAATTCCCACCTTGGGTCTGTGTGCGTGG
>JABJVR010005858.1:0-13077 GCA_025773905.1 Chitala chitala | reverse complement strand
ATATATACAGTGTTATGTTGCTTCTGTTAAAGTTGTAAGCTATAAAAGTCATCTGCCCTTAACCTATGAAAGACAAGTGTGAAACCCCAAGAATCCACGCATTTCTCCATTTAACACTTTCTTTTTTGAAAATTCCCTTTAATTCAAGGGCCAAGAAAATCACGCAGCAGCAGATGCGTGTCGGGGTCCTCCGTGTGGATGAAGATAAATGGACTGGAGTTATATCAAAAAAAAAAAAAAAACAGTTTTCCACACTGACATGGCAGCAATGAACTGGAGCTGGAAGTCTAAATGTTCAACGTAACGATGGCTACAAGGGGAAAAATGTTGTTTTATTAATGTGATGCTGGCAAAGTGATGGAATATTCCCCTTTTTTGCTAAGAAATAAAGGAACTTTGAAAACTGCTTTAATAAATATTTAAGTATATTAGGAAAAAAATAAGGATGCTTCTTTTCATTGCATCCCTTCCCCCCACAGAAAGCTTTTTGTTTGACTGAACACACACACACACACACCATACTGTATGTGAGCCTCTTATGTTCTAGCTAGTAATATTGGTAGCCCCTTAAATGGGATATTCATTTAACATTCAATTCTCTGTCTTTTGTCCTGCTGTCACATCCTGTTCTGACTCAGTTTTGGCATTTGGCAGCACACAGTCGTCTGAGAAACAAAGCGTTTCAGAAACAGTGCCTCAAATTTTGTGGGAATGAATTAAATTAATAAGGAAGTTAATGTTGAGACGTTATTTTGAAGTCCAGTAACATATTTGGGTATTAGAAAAATATGTTTATATACCTACAGAAATGGGGGCTATTACAAAGGGCACAAGTCTCACTCTCAGTTTTGGATTAAGACACCGGTTTTCCATAAACCTTTCAAATCTACACCTCGGTTGTCTGTGTTCTATTACCTCATTCATAACCATTGCCTGGCAATAGTGAGCATTTTGTCTACAATGAAAAGTCGTGTTTTAAAATAGTCCCTCTGAAATTGGCGCATCTGTCATTCTCAAAGCAGGCCAGGCACACACCACAGCTGCAGTAGAGGCGAGTAACTCATTCAATGTGACCTTGAGCCACGCAGCAAATCCACAGAACTCTGTGCAGCGTTGCTTATACATTACTTATACGTTATCCCTAATGTGTCTCAGTGATGTAACCATAGCAGCGGTACATGCAGTAATCAAGACCAACAGAGTGGTCTGAGCGGTCATGTCACACTCACTTCTCTTGAACACGATGCAGAGAAAAACAAGCAGGACACTGTGGGAGAGGAGCTTGCTTTTACAAAACACAATAATAATAATAATAATAATAATAATAATAATAATAATAATAATAAATCATTAGAGCTGTAATATTAGATACCCAGTACTGGACACATTTCAGTATAATTCTTTTCTCTGTTTTCTGTGCTGTGAACATCTGCCAGTTACCCATGGATTGAAGTTCAATGCGTTTCACATTGAGGGAAAAAAAAAAGTGTGACTCCCAGTGTGGCAGGATGTCACGGCTCTCATGTATATCAGCTCCTTGCCGACAGTGTGCAGAAGGACTAATTGACAGTTTGCTCTTTTTTTTCCCCAGGAAAAGAAACCAGGCCAGAGATGCAATGCCATGAAGCGTATTTGTCTAGACTTGCAGAAGATGCAGAAAGTCACTGTAACATGGACTGACAGCAGCAGCTAGGGTGAGCGAGAGAGATTTTAAATGGGGGAAGAAAGGCTCTAATAAACACTTCATTTTCTCCTTTTAATGGGATCTCAGTTCACAAAGCAGAAAGAAAACGCTGTTTTTTTTTTTTTGGGGGGGGGGTTGGTTCTCCAGTTTTAACTTTTGAAATCAGTGGAAATTTTAAGTGAGCGAGCTGCTGATCCTTGGAGATTTGTTCAGCCTAACCACAAAATGTACAGTCATTGCTGTTTAAAAAAAAAAGAAGACAGTATGCTTTACTTCTTGCTGTAACTTGTCCAACATTTTCCAATCTGGAATTAAACAAAACATGTTGTTTCAAGTAACGGGAGAAGGTCACACGGCCTGTCATGTGGTTGCCTTTTTTTTGTTCTTAAGTACTTGTGCAGATGAATAGTCTGTGATCAAGTTCAATAGTCTTTGCCCCTGACTCATCCATCTGTGTCTTTCAAACATACAGCCCATATGCACATCTCAGCCACAGTTTTATTCCAGTGCTGGGTGCACTGAGAGCATATGTGATTTATCGGTATTCTAAGCACAATGAAAGGGAGTCAGAGAAGAGCTGCTAATATGGAAGTTCAAGCCACAAAATTGAAATAAAGAAATGGGGGTTGTTCAAAGTGATTTTCCAAAGCATTTTTTATGGACTACATTGAAATTGTGTGACCAGTCTATTTTTGTAAGTCTGCAGATTGTGGGGGTGTTTCTGTCAGGGGGATGCTAGTCCAGAGAGTAGACTAGCACATCTATGCAGAAACCAGAAACTGGAAGTAGTGTTACCACCCTCCCCCACCCCACTCTTTCCTTTTTGCCCTGAAGAGAGGGCTGTCATGCCTGATGGGGGTAAGTGGCTGGTTGGATCTAAATACATTCAACTTCCTGCTTTTCACTGAGACACCTGGGGGAGGGGTGATTATACATATGCTTTTACATTTGTGCATGGGGCAATTACACACATGTTTTTACAACCATTGGATAATGGGATGATCATTGTGACATCCCCCCCTCAAAGTAGCACAACAGAGAGGCATTTCCTACAAGAGCCAGATGTCTAAATGCTTGTCGGCTAAAAATGGGGATAAAGATATTACCTAGAAAACAGCCTCTAAGTGCTCACAACCACATACCAATGGGTACAGATGTATGGATATAGTCTCATTATTGTGACACGTAAGAGCCATTTGGAAGGAGAAGTGGGAGAAATGGCCAACAGAATCATTATCAGAAATGTTAACAGAAAACTAAATTAGAACTTTTTTTTTTCTATAGGGCTTTGCAGTATTTGGAGGATGGACAGGAGAGAATCTAACACTGGCACAGACATCTTTGGAGAGTGCATGTTCTTAAAAATAAATCCATACTTGTTTTTCACAGCAAACATTTTAAGTCATTAGTGCTTATGTACTTTTTTATCCAACCAATTTGCATTGATGGTTTTCTGCAGCTGTTTGGGGAAGGCATACCGCAAAAGAGTACAAGAGCCGTCTGCTTGTGATTTGTCCAAGCACTCTCTCAACGCTATGTTAGTCTGTTATTCCAACCTGCTGGATTAATTTGTCATCAGGTGTCCTCAGAGAGGGTTAGAGGGATGGCGTTAGAGAACTGAACCACATTGTACCAATCTCTTACTTCCTGTAGCCAGTGTTGCCGAAGCCCATTGGGCCAGAGCATCAAAGAATAGTGCTGAGAAAGGGCTGCACCTGGCGGGAGGGGTCAGTGGAATGGCCTGCCTCCTGCAGGTGAAGCAGTGGCATGCTGGCAGCCAGTCCCAGAGCAAGCAAATGAGCAGGGCCATGGAGGAAGGAAAAGCTGTGGGTAGACCAGCTAAACGAGCAGGGATGCTGGTTAGGCAGATGAGAGAATGGAAGCGAACTCATCTTTTTTCACATGTTAGATAATGAGCTCATTCATGTTACATTTCTTTCAAGGCCACAGAGCGGAGGCAGATTTCCTGATGGAAAGTTTTATTATCCTTGCTTTCAGCTGAGAAAACAGACGAATATTGTATTTTTAACTAAGACAAATACATTTTTTTCTGCTATGAACAGACATATCCAAAAACAAACTCTTTCTTATTCACATTCTCAAAAACAGTCATTTTGGTTTACATTGTACTCAATTTTTATTTTATGCATTTTTTTCCATTTCCACATATGTCACAAATTTAGACTTTGATGGGGTAAAGGTTGTTACAGGCCATATAGATTTAAAATCCCGAGGGAGCTGAAATGGGAACGTCTGCAGCCAAAATTCAGTTTGGGCTCTTCTCAAGTCTGTAATTAAAGTCTGTTGGGTCCGGCTCAAAAACGCCAAAGAGCTGGTGCGCTCCCTCCACTCTGTCCTGCAATTACTTTAGATGAATGGATGACTTCATCAACTGCTTCTCCTCTTTGTAATTCTAGGACAATTGCCAAAGACAGAGATTCCCAATCATTCAAAGACATCATTCAAGTCCCGTTTGGACTAAAACAGGGAACACATTCACCTAAACTACAGAAATGTCTCTGTGCGTTTTACTAAAAAGATTAATGGCCGATTGCAGACACAGCCAATCCATACAATTGACATTCATATCACTATGTGAAAGACAAACAGGTCACCTAAAGTTGCTCCGAAGTTCTGTTTAAACAGTGTTGAGAAAACATTTGTGCTCAGTCAGATTTTCCCATGATTTTCCAGCGGTTCGTTAAAATCATTCTTTAAAGGTGAATTCCCTGGTGATTTGTTTCTAATTCCATATTTGGCATTAGAGTGAAGAAAATAATGCATTTATCAGGCATGTGACAATGACCCAGATTAATGGAATAACACGGTTTGAAGCAAGCATTTGATGGCCACTCTAATTAGTAATTTACACTGTACATATATGTTACACTTGTGTAAATTAACAAGGATAAGCACCGTTATAATTAAAATGAAAGATGCCATTGTCACCACATCACTCATTTAATCAGTCATTTTTACACTATATTTCCATTACAGCATTATATTACCTGTATCTGGTATTGGCAGCATGTATAATATGATATAATTGCTTTCTTTTTCTACAGGCAGGACATATTCTTTGGACTGGCTGGGAGAAATATTTTTTGGATGAAGGAACTGAAAATGGACAGTGTGATACAGGATAGGACGTTTTCAAACTCAGAGGCAGCCATATTGTCATTTGGTCCATGTCTGTGGTTACCTGACTGAAATAATTGTGACCAAAATGTTCCTGATTCTGGTTAGTAGTCTGTTATGGTAATAAGCGACTGCCACCTAACTGCGTTCTGTCTGCCGTTCTGCTGTGGATGGTCTTCTGAGGTTGTGAAGCTAGAGAGAAAAGGCCCGAAAACTGGAAACACAGCCATTTGCTCTGCGGTCTCCCCACTTCTCTTAAGCAGAAATGGTCTATACAGTTTCGGCTGGTTTCTTCAACACTTTCCTTATGAACATGCGCTTTCCCACTCTGGTGCCACACACAAAACCGCAACAGAGCCACGCCAAAGTGCGAAAACAGAGCCTGGCATGCTGTCTGCCAGTGACAGTTTGTAATTCTGTTGTTTTCCAGACTGCCGTCCTTCCTCTCAGCTTATTGTTTGTCGTGGTTAATTAGAAAATACAGAAACATCTTAAAGGTGACAGTGTTCTTTTCTTTGGAGTCACATGAGATGAACTTTTAACAACTGCAAAGTAAAACATGTTAAAGGTGTGTGTGTGTGTGTATGTGTGTGTGTGTGTGTGTGTGTGTGTGTGTGTGTATATGTGTGTGTGTGTGTGTGTGTGTGAGAGCATGTGGGGAGCTTGCCTTTTCCCTGTATGCTCTGTTTACTAATGTTTTCGCCTGCTTCAGCTAACTCAGTAAGACTGCATTTTGTGTTATCTTGTGTGTGTTCACCGAACCCGGGACTGCAAGCCAGCACTGCAGTGTAACGTGGCCAGAAGTTGCCTAACGATCTGGGCCAAAAAAATGGATAAACCCAAACTGTGTGGGAGGAGAAAACCAAAATCAAACTTTGAAAAGCTAGCTGTGAACTGAACTCCTGTAAGAGAGTCTACATGTGAACACTCACTGACTGGTGAAAACCAACCAAATCTGACCAAATAAGCAAGGCACTCTCCGTTACGTGTCCCGCCCTTTCCGTTTCTGCTCATTTTATTTCAACACTCCCGCTTCGTTTCATTCCATCTCTCTTGAGTGCCCCCAGTTTAGGTGCTTATATTCCATAAAATGTTTTTAAATGTGACATTCAGGTGGGTGAAAAGTAAGACGAAATGCTGCCAAGCTGATTCATGCACTGAAATATCAGTGACAGCCACAACTCTGCTGTGTGAAAGTGCCACACTTGTGCGCTGACGGACACGTTCTTTATCCTTTAAATTAATCTGCGCATCAGTGGTTCATTTTTGTTAGAGAACCGTACATTTTTGTTAAATTTCAGGGGAGAAACAGGCAGCACCTCAATCAGTGACAGAATTTTACATTTACATTTATATTTTATTCATAAGGCAAGCACAGAAAGACTGACATGCCCAGCCAAAATGGAATGCATTCAGCATTTCAACAGCTGGCATATAAGTATAACTGTACCATCCATATTTGCTCCCTTTGTAAATAGATGTGTTTAAATTTTATCATAATTAGGAGGAGTATTTAGAATTATAATAATTGCTTTACTGGTTTGAAAGTGAGCAGTTTGCATTTAAATTTTGTAATTTTTTTTTCCATAAAATGTTTGTATGTGCTTGAGAGGATATATATTTATATATATATATTTTTTGCTATATTCCCTCTTTTTATTTACATTTAGTCCACATTGGATTTAAGAATGCCTGACCCATCAACTCACCAGGTAAAGTCTCCAAATGGATTGAGCCACATATTTATAGTACATAATTTTTTGTCAGTGTTTTGTTTGCCAGTTTTGTGCTTTGGCTGACTGGACTTCTCTCTCAGGTTTATATTAGACTGAGGCATCAGAGATTTCACTAGTTTTTACTTTGCCTTGGTACTAACAAAGTTTTTGAAACCCTCAAAATTGCGCAGTTACTAACAAAATATTTTTCATTAAATACTTATTTCCCCCAGGATTGGATTATTTCAGATGGAAAACAAAAGCAGTTTCAAACTATTGGTTTTCATTTCATTTGAACCTGAGCATAAAAAATGGTCAAACGATGTTATCACGCTCGAATTGGAAAAACAACATATTACGGCACATGATGTCATTAAAATACATCATAAAAGGAAAAAGAAAGAACTGATATTGTTGGTAATAACCCCTCATAAGGAAATTCCTTTGCAGTGAACATAGGAGTCAATTTTTTTCCTTTACCACAGATATTTCCTGAAGCCCTGTCAACTGGAAAGTAACTTCACTGTCTTTATTTCAGGAATTTACAAACAAAGGTACTGAGGAGCTCTGTCCTTTGTGTTCTGGGATACTGTGCCCACTATTACTGTTTGGGCTTCGAGTTTTCCACTATATTTTATATATATAATACAGTGAGACCACCATTTCTGCCATGAACCTGTTTCAAAGCTAGTGGACATTTGTAGGTCACCCAAAGTCCATTGCATTTCACGTGCTGAAAAAGCCAGAATCGTTGGTTTCCTCAGCACAATACACATGGTCTGAATATCACTTAAAGCGTTATCGTGCAAAGTTAGACGTAACAGTTCATCATGGTTTATGTGACACCAGCGTATCTGCAGCCTACATAAAAATAGGTGGCCATGACAATAGCCAGGTTGCTGTGTTGTTGTATTGTCTGACAAAATTAGGAAGTTAAATTGGGAATGCAGATCTTTACATAATGGCTGTTTGTAGACATTTGTCAGAAAAGTGAACCAATTCCAGTTGCCTGTTTAGTATTTGGGATCAGATAGTCATTAGGATCATGCTCAGTTCTATTTTATTTATATGTTGTGCTTTAATTATGGGTTAAGGATCACCAAATGGTACCATGCAGCTTCCCATCTTACCCATAAAGAACTAAAACAATTTCTCAGCACAAAATATGCCGCTGTGGGTCTGGTTGCTACAAACATATGCTACGTTACAAACCTTAAAAAAAAAAAAAAAAAAAAAAAACTGAAAACGTACCGCTTCTGTCTTCAGCATTCATGTTTAATCACAGCTCACTGTGTAAATGCAGGAGGTCCACAGAAAACATCTCAGTAGTTTCTTTGTTTCAGCAGTGGTCTGAAAACCACTTAAGACATTTAACCTGGATGAAATGCAGAAAGAGCAAAAGATTTGGTCATGTACAAAATGGCAAGCTGGGAGATTTTGTTGAGTACAGATAATTCTGACCAGTGTTACAGGTTCAGATTCCAGGTTCAGATTCCAGGTTCTTCCAGCAGGTTAAACCTTGATTTATTTCATCACATTTTCACCAATGTGGGATCCATAAAACACCAATGATTTTTAAATAACTATAAACAGCACATTTTTAATGCCTTCGCAAAAAACTATTCTTCCCAACCAATTTCTCGCTGTGTGTTGAGAAATGAAATTTTTGCAAAATGAACATTTAGCTATCAAAACATTGCGCAGGTTATATTTCAAATTCTAAAGACTCAACAAAATTCTACCATTGCTAAGAGGGTTTCACTTAAATTTAGGCTTCCTTCAGTCATTGCACTATTCCTAGGGAATAATGTGTATGTAAATAAATCATCTTAGAATGACATACATTAGAATTGTCTACATGAAATAGTGGGTGCTGCTGTCTGCTGTGGCGTATATTATAGGGGTTGCGTTGCAGTAATTGATCTCCATTGTCAGCCTCTTTTCAGACATAAAGATCCATTATTAAAAAAAGAAAGTATCACATTCCTCATGTAATAAAAGCTCTTATGTAAACCTCCCATAAAGTACACATTATTGCCCCTGTGACAACTAAATTACAGCGCCATGTCAGGGTAGGCTGAAACTTAATTTTATTTCAAAATTTATATTGAAACAGTACATTTTATATTTCAAAGCAAACTATTCCCGTTGCCAAGTTTAGACTGTAAAATTCGTCAGTTACTCAGACAGGAAAAGGTTAGTTCTTGTTTTCACCAGCACAGTGGTGTCAGTGTGGATGTAAACATGCACAGCGTTTCCATCCCGTCACACACATAGGCATATTCACACTGAAACTGTAAAAGATGAGATTATCAAAGCAAAACCTCATGACACTGACTATAACTGCTATGCATGTTTGTAGCGGTACACAGTGGAGATGCCTTAGCACATGGAACGTATTACTGAACATGCTCCAAGACGATACCTTACCATATAAGACAGTCTCATATACGAAACTCAGCTAAGCGTCTCTGTTCTGCGGTTCGGTAAGCCTTGTCCTCTTCATTCCCTGTGCCACGTTGACGGTCATTCTAATTTATGTCAACGGTCGTGTGGATTTAACTCATAAACTGCTGCCGCAAAGGAAACAGAAACAAGCATTGATAATAAGCATCATCATTACATTGTGCTTTTTAAAGGTTCTGCTGCTTTACAATTTAATAAAATGTATTTTCATTATTTTGATGCCTTTGGAACTGACTGGCATATTTCTTTTATGGCACAGAACACAAACCACCAAAATCTTGACTGTCGATTCATTGGAATGATGTACTGTTTCAAGCAGACTCCTTTTCTTTCACAGTCAGATGCTTATATACAACGGAATATTGCATAAACGGTGAACTTTTCATTTTTGCTATTGACGCACAGAGAACACTATTTATAAAAGTGACATTTTCTGTTTTAACTAAAGGTACAATGTCTAAGATCACAAAGAAATATGTTGCTTTGGTACTATGGTTTCATTCTATTAATGACCTGTAACATCTGCAAAAATATTGTGAGAGGCTATTTTTTCTTACACATAGGTGGTGCAGAACAGTAGCTGGCCTTGAAGAAAGCGCATTCCATAACGTGAAATGTAGGTCTCATGGGACCCGAACAGAACCCTACTGTATACAGCTCTGAGTTTAAGACACTCTCTTTACCCAAATCAACTGAAAGCAGGAGAGAGGTCCATGAAAGGTCAGGTCAGCAGGACACTTTGCAGCAGTTTGCACCTGGAAGCTGGCGCCTTGTTGTCTGTGTGTGAACAGAAACGCTTAGAGTTGCAGAGGGTGTACGGCTCCATGGGACTGACGTTCCAGCAAGGTGACACAGGATAGGGAGCTGGCAGTGGAGTCACATCTCACACGGTCACCCTCTGCAAATTAAGTCATTAAAGAGATCCTGTGTCCTGTTCTTGTTAGATGCATAAGTAAATTATAAGATCCTATAACCTAAAACTAGGAAAAAGATTAAATGTGCAACCCGAGAACAGAGATATTTGCTAAAAGTCAGGTTTTTAATTTTTAAGCACTTGTCTGACATTATCAACACAGTATATTAGCTTCCAATTTGTAACTAAAACACAAAATCACAATTCTACAGTCTTGATGGTTGTAAAGTATGTCCAGTGGACAAAAATGTGCTTTATGTAATAAACAAAATAAAGAACCTCTTCAAAGCCTGATACTTAATCTCCCCCCTCCACATTTGTGAAAAATTATTTTATTTTAGTTTTTTCTCCCCTTTATTTTTATTAATTGAGTAAAATTATGTGAAGGACAATTTTTTAAATCCATTATTATCGGTGAACAAACGTAACTCACAATGACATTGTTTATGATAAAAATTAGTTGGTAATTATAAGGTAATGATATATTTAGATGCCTTGTTCAATAACAGCTGTAACTGAAAAGGTGTAAAATTGAAAATTGTGTTTTGCTTGATTTGAGTAATTTATTCTTGTTTAAACTGCTAAATTCTGGGTTAGGATCACAGGGGACATGACCTAAATCCAGGTAACACAGGTTGTAAGGCAAAATATATCCTGGACTGAGTACCAACCTACTGTAGTTGATTATTCACCTTAACAGCAGTTAAGAGCTTTGTGTATCATAATATATTAATAGGTATGATATGGTGTGTGATATCATATGTGTTCTGCAAATGCATCAAGTAACAGAGGCTATATCAGATGAACAGCATTTGAGTGACTGGCAATATAAGAAGTATGTCACATTTTGTAATTATCACTTATTTCTTACTTTTTAAAAGCACATTTTATATATCAACCTCATAAAGTGGTTACTATTTTTAACTCTTTCAGTTGCATGGGTTCTCTATGTTCATGAAAGATTTTTTTTCATATCTATTTAAATGAAACGTACACCTATAAGATTTAAAGAGGTGAACTGAGTAGCCCAATTTTTTCATGATGAGCAGTAAGATTTCAGCGTGGACATGTCAGATGCCACATGCAAGAGATGTGGAGTCACTGCTTCCTGAACATTGTCTTAAATCACAAGAACAGCACTAACTGGCAGCACACCTGCCAGGCAGCTGGACTTCTCAACGTTTCCCCACTGAGCCGAGTTCTTAATCTGAGCTATTCTCATAAAATATTCATCTGCGTAAATGGATTTAAAAAAATATACAATGTACTTATTTGTGGGTAAATGCATTTATAGAGCAGTTAAACTGAATGAATGAGAGGGGTTTTAGTTGTGGGAGTGGTTTACTATGTAGGGATGCTTTGGTAGCTTCCTGAGATGTGGGTTCTCCTGAGGGTGCTGTTCAGCACACGCCTCTGCATGCATGAAGTTTCTTCTTACTTTGCTGGGAGGACATGGTAAAGTGAACTTTAATAGTGCAAACAAAATGGAAATGGAATAACTTTCCATGACATATCTGAAGCACGGTCTAATGGCTTAACTATATTGGAAAGCAAATTAGCAAATTACCTATGAATCTTGCCGAGTGTAAGTGTTGACGGGCTGTTGTGTATTTGATAAAATACAGTTGGTGGTACGCTTCATGTCCAGAATGTTGTTTTATAATGCCTCTCAGGACTGACTATAGGCATAAGTGACATAAGTGGCCTCTTAGGGCCCCAACTAGCAGGGGGGGCCCCAACCTCAACCACACAAAAAACATAATGACATGTAATTGAAACCTGCTGATCCGTACCAGCACAAGACGATGAGGTGACTGAAGTAGCCAGAACAGTCTTACTCTGACAAAATTCCACAGTTTAACAACAGCAGGGGGACAAAGGTTACATCATGACATCAGATCAGAAAAATGCCATCACATCACATCCATTATCTGTAGTTGTGCTGTATAAACTTTTTTTTTAATTTGTAACCTTGGCATTACAATTACAATTTATAAAGTGATGCCCATCTTCACCAAACAGCAAGTTTGATTAAATTACTTGCCAGTACTGTTTATGAACTGAATTATACTGAGTTACTGGCAACTGAGTAATGTACTTTATGGCATTTCCCAAAGAAATGCCAGATGTCTTGGTGCTTTTTTCATGGGCTTCTTACTCATATTTATGCCCTGACAGCAAACACAATGGGATGAGAGTCAGTCAATCATCTTCTATACCGCTTCATCCTGTTAAGGGTCACAGGAAGCCTGGAGCCCATCCCAGAACACATAGGGCCCAGGGCAGGGGACACCAAGCTGTTTACTGCTACATTATCAATTTAGCTGTTTGTGCTATGCTATTCTATTAGCCAATCCAAGCTAGTTGCACAAGCAAATGAAAAGACAGTGTTTATGAAAATGATTGACACAAGAATATTGCATTCCACCATTTCACATAATCTTTCGTTGATTAAATTAGTTATATGACATGACACCTTCGTTGAGTCAAGGCTACAAATGAAGCCATGCCATACTTATCCGCTCACTGCCCTCTGTTTGCCAGCCAGCAAACCCAGAACTAAGTGTTTTCTTGTTTGCAAGCCAGGCAGGAGTTAAGACTAAACCATTGTAAAGTAGTGCAGGGGTGCTCAGGGCAAAGGCTGACAGCACAAAAACAATAAATTGTGTGATGAGATGTGTTAATCTTGTGTGTGTTTCTTTTGTAAACCAAGAGTATATATTATATATATTTTTGTGGGAGAGTATTCTTTCCCAGTGGTGTGATGTAATGAAGTAATATTACTTTGTTACAGTTCTTAAGTATTTTTGGGGAGTCTCTGTACTTTACTTGAGTTTTTAAATTTCTGTTGACTTTAACTCCACTACTTTTCTTAAATAAAATGCATACTTTTACTCCAACACATTTCCTGATTGTACAATTAATAACACATACTCTCATCCATCCATTATCTTAACCGCTTATTCCTGGCAAGGGTCGCAGGGAAGCCTGGAGCCCATCCCAGAGCACAGGGCAGGGGACACCCAGGGCAGGGCGCCAACCCACTACAGGGCGGGCAGACACACACACACACACACACACACAACGGGCAATTTGGACACACCAATCAACCTAACCTACATGTCTTTGGACTGTGGGAGGAAACCGGAGCACCCGGAGAA
>JABJVR010005857.1:0-13078 GCA_025773905.1 Chitala chitala | reverse complement strand
GGCACAAACGAAGCACAAACGAATGGGACTATTTTCGCGGAGATTTGCGTGGGGTGGGGGGCCAGCTTCACGCAGGTGGCCTGTGCGCGAGGAGATTCCCTTGCGCGCGCGCGCGCGCGCCTGATTTTTTATTTTTTTCCCCCAGACCAGCACAGACTGACTGACAGAAAGAGTGCGCAGGAGTGCATAGAGGAGCAGTACTGAATATGTGGGAAATACCGTCGTCTCCTTTCACCTCTTTTCCTATTTTGTCTTCTGAGTTCAGATAGAATTAATGTGTTTTTTTTTTCACCTGCACTTGTTCTCTGTTTATGGTTGTATATTTGGCATAGCTAAAAATATATAATTTAAAAATTTGTACGCGCTGGATGACACATAATACCCGTGGCCATAGGGCGGTATATTAACATTAAAATTTGCTTCTGATGTTCTCATTTAATTGTGCATGGAGATCTACACTGTGTTCCAAATTATTATGCAAATGGCCTGTTTGTTTGCTTTACCCAAACATTCAGCACAGTTAAACAACACAAAATACATTGTTCGAAGTAATTATGCAGAATGTAGTTTGAAGTCATCCTATAGGTCATAATGAACTCAAAACAGAAATCTATTGCATTTGTTGCATGAATAGATTATTCATCAAAACATCACATTCACATCACGCTACATATTAATATGAGCCTTTTTTTAATATTACTGTAACAACTATCATCCATCAAATTTGTAACTCCGTGTATAATGTCTGGTTGTTTTTTATTTGAGGATGCCAGTATTGCCTCTGAGAGCTGCTGTTTTGAGGTGTACTGCCGAGCACCTTCATAGATCTTCCTTTTAAGGATGCTCCTCAGGTTCTCAATCGGGTCAAGGTCAGGGGATGATGGTGGCCACACTGATTTTTTTTCTCCTTTTATGCCCATAATAACTAAAGAGTCAATGTTTTTTTGCAGCATGGGCTGGTGCATTACCCTGCATTAAAATAATTTTATTCCAGAAGGCAGGACTCTTCTAATACCATAGCAGGAAATGGTCAGATAAGAACTTCACATATCAGGCATCATTTTGACACCCTCGATCACTCTAAAGGGACCTACCCAGTATTCTAGCCCAAATCATCACTCCTCCTCCACCTTGCTGATGTCACAGTCTTGTTGGAACAGGTGAACATTCTGACCTCCATCCCTTTGGATTATCCAGTGTAGCACGGCATTAATTGGTGAACAAAACTGTTTGAAAATTAAACTTTATTGTATTTATGAATGTTTCTCTATGTGAACTTTGGTTAGCAGTGGCTGAATGCACAAATGCCAAGCTCTGGAGGATTTTGCATTGAGAGGTTCTTGTGACTCCAGAGACACAAGCAGTTTCAAAGAAGCAGTTACCTGTTTTCTGCTTATCAATGGGTTCTTAATAGCTGGCGGTTTAATAGTATTACTTTGTCTGATGGAAGCTTTCCTTAATAAGCCCTTATCTGACCAGATTCATCTGTGCTTTGAATCACTCACCATTCGTTTCACAGTTCGATAACATCTCTTCATCCATCCATTGTCTTAACCACTTATTCCAGGTGAGGGTCATGGGGAAGCCTGGAGCCCATCCCAGAGCACATAGGGCACAGGGCAGGGGACACCCCAGGCAGGGTGCCAACCCACCACAGGGCACACACTACAGGCAATTTGGGCACACCAATCAACCTAATCCACATGTCTTTGGACTGTGGGAGGAAACCAGAGCACCTGGAGAAAACCCACCAAGCACAGGGAGAACATGCGAACTCCATGCACAGACCTAAGGCAGGAATTGAACCCCAGGCCAGGAGGTGCACAGCAACATAGCTAACCACTGTGCCGCCCTTGACATCACTTTAGTTTTCATGAAATATCTATGGTTTTCAAGGCATTGCACTATTTCATGCTTTTCATCTTCATGCAAATCTTTTCTTCCCCATGTTGCATGGACAGCTGTGGCTTGCTTAATAATGTGGGACAACCTTTACTAAAGATCACATGCTAAACTAAGTAACAACCTTGTCTGAGTTTGATACCAGTTATCTAATAATATGTGAGCAATGAATCAAGCAAAAGCTAGAATGTTTATTATACTTAAGTTGTACTGATATGTCATATGCATAATAATTTAGAATGCAGCGCATGTCTGTCGTAAAGATGCAGCCTGTATTACTTCATACAAGTCAAAACGATTTGCATTCATACTTTTTGATTTCGTACTGCAGGTTTTCACTGATTTACAACATATACTGTAGTTGAATTCAAACTAAAGGACATCAATTTATCATCTCAGCCCTTATCCTGAACAGGGCTGCCAGGGCTCGTGGCCTATGCAAGGTTATGTAGGACACAGCTACATGAGCTTTGTCTAAACTGGTGAGTTAAGGCATACATATATCGTTCTGTAAAAACTGACTGCTAGTTTTTACAAAACGTTTTCTAAAAATAAATAGTTCTTCAGCGTCACAGCTTATTGTTAACGTAAACACAAGACAACACAATTTAATATTGACAGATGTTTATTAACTATTAAGGAAATGTTTGAAGTTTTCACACAAAAAGTTCTTGATTACAGCTTTGCTCTGTAATGCATGCTTCACAGGATTATAAAACATACTGAAGAACTATCACAAATGTCACCTGGTTAGCACTGGCGAATAACAGGCAATCTAAAAAAAGCACAACACCCATTAGTGGGAGCGTTTGCACAAATAAACCTTTGGTTTATAGCAGTAAACAGAGCTACATTCTTATGTCATATATATACACACACACAATGTTTTTGATTTACATTAGCCATCTTACACCAATAGAAATGACATCAATGAGGGAAATGCTTCAAAATCACAGCTGAGATCACAATACAAAAAAGAAAACATCCAGTACCAGTAGCAAGTTTCCCCTTTGTACTTGTTACATAACCCTGAGCTTTGTTTACATTACAAATTCACTAAGAGCACATTACTTAGGAATGGAGCAAAAGACAAGCAGACCTCCTCACTTGCACTGACTGTGGGTTTTGCTGGAACTTGAAACGAGACGCATCATTAACTGTAAAATGACGCGTAACCATCCTTCAGTTGTTGATAAGTTTCACATTTTAGCTTTTATCCTCTTTTAAGAAAGTTATACAAGTTTCTGTTAATCTTTGGAAATGTGAATATTTTCTTAAAACATTAGCTCCAGTATTTATTTTAGCCATCTTCCAATTTCCTCAAATGGTTTTAGCAACAATTTTACACACTGACCAAATATTAATGATCATGATTCAGTTATTTAATATTCAATGAAAGTTATGTTAAGATGTGGATTGACCTTCTCAAGAAACTGTTTTTTTTTTATTTTTAATTTTTGCTAAAAAAGCATTAGATGTGAAGATCCACTAGATCTGAAAGTCTTAAATATTACTCCAGTAAAACCTTTCATTTACTTTCTGTAGAACCTGAGCTTAGTTTACCTTAATTGCAATTTCTATGAAGTTTTAAATGAAAAATGAAACTTCTACATTACTTCTCTGATACATTCCTCAACAGTCAGAAGTTTATGTCTTTACACTTATCATTATGGCACTTAATAAGGTAAGATTAATAATTAATAACATAAATGAACAGAAAAATGTCCTATGAGTAACGCCTTAACCTCCAGTCAGCCATTCCAGAATTCCATAAATATTTCACAAATCATTAGCTCATCTTTCATTTTCCCAGACAAAATTCCATGTGATAATGTTGCTGAATTAGTACAGTAACAGCAAACAATGGCTTTGCTGGAAAAATGACTCTGTTCTCCATGCATAATGGAGCTTCATTACCACCAGATAAACATGTTCTCTGAACAGTGAGAAAAGGTGATGTCACAGCTCTTAAATTGTGCAGGATCCATCACCCATTAATGTACAATATTGACCTTCTGTGGAGGTACATTAACTTTTAGATTAAACAACAAAGACAGACAGAGAATACTACTGACACACTAGAAGCAGACAGTGTTGCACATGCTCAGTGGAGCCCGGTACTGATCCACTTCTTCAGTTAAAGCATCCTGAGGTAGAGCTGTATAGATTGTTCACAAGTGTTTCAAACTTGTATTTCTTTGTTAGAAAATAATAAAAAAACCCACCACCAAAACAAGCATCTGTACAAAACAGGACAAAGATATGAGGGTTGCAAAAATAATAAGCAGGTGTTGTGACCATGTTTAAGCAGAAAGTTGAACGCTGCATTAAGGTCAGTGGACCTCAATGTAACTGTTACAAATGAACTGAGAAAAGGATTTTGGGTCAACTCAGGTACAATATACAATCTGAACACCCTTTCATTTTGATTGCAACCCCCTTTGTGACTATTGCTTTACAAAAAACTACTACTACTATTTTAACCCAAGCTACAAATATCACAGAGGAGAGGAATAGGGTTATAATACAGTAGTTAATTTTAAATTACAATATACAAGAGGCAAGCGGAATTTTCAGCAGGTTAGCAAGTTCTTGGACCTTTGGAAAGAGGGTGTGGTTCTAGGAATGCTGAGCATACATTCATAATTAAATCAATCAGCAAATGTTTCTGTTTCTGACTTGGGTCCTTTTCAAGGGTTCTATGAAAGAATCAGTGATTTATAACAGATAACCACTTGAGAAAAAATTTAAACAAACTTCATGGTCCATTGTTCGTACATATTTTGTTCAAACTATGGTTTGTTATGATGTTTCGTCAAATCATCACTAATAGCTCAACTGAATAATTAATAGCCATAATATAAAATATACACAAATAAATTAGCTAAAACAATTTATTTCAAATTTATAATGATTGGGAATCATCAGCTTCTGCTACTATGAAAAGATCATGCTGTTATTTTTTGTTAAATAAAGCAGTTTATGCTATTCTTTGCTCTGTACTTTGTCATGTTAATTCAGCCCAGCAAAGTGCAGAAAACATTCACTCTCTACTCTCATCCTTGGTATAGAGGTTGTAGCTTTGTGTCAGAATTTCTCTCCTTCTCGTTTTATAAAGTAAACACCGACATACCAAAGGCGTCCCACATCGCATTCCCCTGACCACCCCCTTCCCACCCTGTCTTCATGTCCTTGGACAACCTAAAGTTTTCCCTGAGTTTTCAGTTTCACAGTACCTGAGAAACAACACCCCAGACCCAGTTGTAAGGACCTCCCAGACATAATTCAAAAATACAAAAATACAAGAACAAATATTTATATTTAAAAGATTAAAATGAAAAAGAGATAATCTTACATGCATCAGTGCAGAGTACTCTTGTTTTGGTTATATAGATATATTCAAACAATTCACAAAGCCCCTATACTGTTGGAGGGCATTGATGACAGACAGAAAATAAGTCACAAAATAGTTTGAGTTAATAAGTAAAAAAAAAAAAAAAAAAAAAAAGAAAAGCAACAGGGTCTGAAGTCTATTACCTGATGTATATAATGATGGGAATCACCAAACGTAAAAAACTGCAGTGAGTAATGCTAAAAATAAATAGTACTGATGATTTAAAGGCTTTATAATAACTATACATACATATATATTATAAGGGTCAATCATTGGTCAGCTTCTCCTGTAAAACTGGAGTAAAAGCTGACTAATTTGCTAGTCCTTTCAGGGATTTATCCGCCATTGTTGACAAACAGAAGTGACATTTCAATGAGCTACTAACATATGAACTATGCTAAACCCTTAGCTCTTTCGCAAGCAACACCGGACACCTCTTCAGCTAAGTCACTGTTAACTGCTGCGGTTGAGATTATTAAACCTAACTAATGAAGACTAATGCTAATGCACAGGGTAGCATAACAGATAGCACGGAATTTATCGTGAACTCGTAATAGGCGTGCCCAATTTCAATAACTTTAAAAAAAAAAAAAAAACATATAGCGAAGCAATAATGCTTTTCAAAATGATAAAACGGTGATAACATTCTCTCTAATTCCTTAGTGGTTCGATAACCAGTTGACCTAAGATATTTTATAACAGATGGAATCAGGACCCAGTCCTGCTAGTTTACGTGCTTGTAAATATAGATTATGCATGCCGCTCTGAGATTTAACAGGTCAGGTGCGGAGAAGAAAGGGCAGAGTACCTAACATTAATAGCTTTACTCAACACAAAGTTCACACTGAGCATGACCCATTCAACATTCGCTTGGTCCTATAAAATTTGAGTAACTGATTACAGTATTGGTGGTGACCCATCATACAGCATTTTAAATTTAGGCCCCTACCAGCAAGTTAACCCCTACAGATACAGTTAACCCCATCCCTCCCAGAAAAAAATAAAATCATTCAGAAGAACATTCACAGGCAGATATGTTAGTCCACAGCCTCTGCCTTTGTCGGAAAGTGAACACATAATGGCCAGGAAACTTTTTCTTTATTCTACCAAATTACCAGCAACAAGTATCAGAAACTCCTTTAATGTACAGCTCTAACTTCTGATAGACTATGAAATGATTGGCAGATCCTTGATTGGCTATTTAAGAAAATTATATAAAACGTCCCTTTGCTGGGGTAGTTGAAACATGTGCAGCATGGCTTACTGCAGTATGCTCAGAACGTTTGTCTCTGATTGTTCCCATTTCTTAATTGATTATTACTGTAAGACACTTAGAGAGGAACATCCTCCCCAAACAGGCTGTATCCCAATGTTGGTGTAGAAAAGGCTCGCTGCATGTTCTGAGCACCAAAAGCTCACGGTGCATATCTAACAGCAGCTTAAAAAAACCTCAAAAATCCCCTGAGAAGAATTCGTAATTCTGTCTGTCACACCATCACGCTAAATAACATTCATTTTCTTCCTGATTTTCAGTAACCTGAGGTAGTTTCAAAAGCAGCGATAAGGACTGGCAGGACCTCGTGTTCGTCTACGCGGTAGAAGGATCTGATTGGTTTGCTGTGCTTTCCTGGTGCCACCCTGCACATGCGATCTTGATCAATCAGAGCTCTCCGACGGCAATGGAGCGTGAGCCTGCTCCTCCCCCTCCCCTCTCAGGGAGAAGCCGGGTGATGAATGCTGGGCTTTTGCAGGGCAGCTGGCCACCATGTGGGCGATGCTCTGGCAGTAGTGGCACTTCTTGGGCTGTGGGGGCAGCTTGCACTCCTTGGCATGGTGGTCCAGTCCTCCACAGTTGTAGCACCTGGAAAACAATGTTTTTAAAATAGACCACAGTCCTCCATTATGGCCATTCTCAGTCACATGTCTATTACATTTTCATATAAAAGGTAGTATTTCATGCATAATCCACAGAAAATATACTCTGATGTCACTCTACTTTAGTGGTGCAGTTTGACATTGACCAGAATAGTTTTCCCCATGTGGGGCTATGGCTGCCAAAAATTAGGTAAAGTTAATTTAAGTTAAAATGGTTTGTAGTTGATTTTTTGACAGAGAATCTAAAACAAATGCTTACTAATACAACAATTTTATTTGAATTTATCTTTGTGTTGAGAACTATTCAATTCAATTCAATTTTTATAGCGCCTACCACAGCTGTTACACTGCAGAGCAGAATCATAGTTACATTCATCTGTAATTAATGTTTACCACAAGAGGGCACTCTATTACAGCAACACAGACAAAATCTGGCGCACAGGTGAAGTGCTCTGTTTGCTGTTCAGTGACCATGAAGCACACCTTTATTTCAGCAGAAAGGCATCTTGAAAAGCCATAAACTGTTTCTTTGTAGGGCCTGTTTAAAAGCATCACATTGAATAGTGAGCTTTCTTTTCTTTGTGATAAAGTAATGGGCAAAAGGCTTTATGAAAATGTGTTTAGGTTCTCTGTGTGTGTGTGTGTGTGTGTGTGTGTGTGTGTATGTATTGAATATAACACAGGAGTACAGTTCCTGTCTTTACTGAAAGCCTGGTTTCTGCACACAATATAATGAACTGGAACACCCGCCATTAATGCTGATCTTAACCAGTACCATTAGCCTGGTCATCCTGACCAAGCTGTCCAGGAGGTGTATGAATGATTATGAAGGCGTTTCTACCTGGTAATGAGAGACACGCGTGTGTGCATATCCTTTGTTTGCTGAGAGCTGCAGCCGCGTCTGCGCATTTCTGGTGCCTGTGTATACCGCTAAGCAAGCGGAACGCGTGTCGAGCGCAAAGCGTGGCCAGCAGATGGACAGCGCACAGCCATTTTGGGCCCGCCCTGGTGAACAGGGATGGTGGGGGCTTAAGCTTTGACAGAAATGCAGATGAGGCCGCGTCCCTCACTGTCACTCTCTGCCCTTTGTCCTCAACTCCGTTTGGACTCTGGGGCTACGGTATCGATCGAGGAGTTGAGTCCCTTTGTCTCAATACTCCACAGTGACCTCTCAACTCTGACCCCTGGTCCTCCCCACTCTGTTGTTGCGCGTATACGCGCGCGCACGCACGCGCGCGCACACACACTCACACACACACACACCATGCTGAGCTGTTGCCATAGCACTTCTGACCTCCGACCTCTTGCAAGGCACCTACATCTGTTATTAATTAAATGGACAGGAACCTTTTCTCTCCTCCGTTGTGGGCCTGATATGAAAGGGAGGAAGAATACCTCTGTGTACGGATGCACAACATCGCTGCTCCTTGACAGCCAGCAGTGCTAGTCCAGGAACGTACATCATGTCATCATTTCAAGCCCACACTCACTCACAGCTCTCGGTATCACAGGAGCAAGAAAAGACAGCATCAGCAACATTGCAAGGGTTTTCATGTCGAATGACCTGCTTTGGTTTACTCCTCCATGTTCAGTGAGCACTCTATCAGTGTGTGGTCCTTCTCTTGCAATGGTCAACCATGGCAATGGATTCTCACAAAGGAAGAGGTTTGTGGTGGACCTTCATGGAAGCTCCAAGGTTTCCGAAAGAGCTCCTCTATCTCTGCCAAATGCTGCCCGTCCTTCAGAGGGATCGCAGCTGACATATGGGGGTGGGGCAATTCGGATACACCTCTGACCCCAACCCCCCCCCATCAATAATTGCAAATGGGATGCAGCAGGAGCACACATTGGGGGTGGGGTCACAGGGGAGACCACAGGGGAGACTGCCACAGCAACAATCCACCCAAGTATTGCGGTTTTAAACAAACTATTGATCCATATGCAGACCCACAGTTGGGGGGGGGGGGTAATAGGTTTGGGGTGGAGCTGTTGATTACATAACTAACGCACCAACATCGTCGATTTCCATCGTCGACAACACGCTTCTTTGTGCCAATACTCAGGTCTTATACTAACATGTACTTTATTTCACACTGCTGTCTTGACATTTCTACAGTGCAGTGAGGACCAGGTCTTGAATATTGAACAGTGAATGTGAGATAGCTAGTCACAATATTGGGAATATCACACACTGCTCTCTGTACTGCAGTGTGTGTGTACTGTACAGTGTTAAACACACTGCTCTCTGTACTGCAGTGTGTGTGTACTGTACACAGTGTTAAACACAGTGCTATTTACCGTATCCTCCACACTGCACGTCATGTGAACACACTGCTTTCTATTGCATTGTCCATATTGCACGTGTGAATGTTAAATCCATTGCTCTGTACTGCATGGCATGTTAAATGCACTGCCCTCTATTAACAACAAAGGTTTTCTGTTTATATTTATCATGTAACAAATGCTTTTATCCAAAACAACCTACAACATTTCATATGCATGGTACAATGAGCTAGCGCTGAGTATCTTGCTCAAGGACACACCGGGCGGCTGGGCTGGGATTCAAAATGAGACTTCGACATTCTAGCCTGATACTCTACCCAGTGAGCCACCACATGTTTATTGTTGTTGGGTCATTACAGTTTGATTTAAATGCAGTTAAACACCAATGTAAACGTGAGTGTTTGTACTGTCTATGTGTATTAATGTGTGCTAGTTTGTTGATATATGTGTTTGTATACACGATATGTTATAGGTCACACACCAGAGAGAGTCAGGTAAATTGATGTCAAAGCACATTGTTTAGCCTCAGCTTGGCTTTAACGACTGTCAGGAGTGTGCTGAGTTTAACAGCAGACGAGTTTAGTATCACTACTCTGGATTGGTGAGGTTTATTTCATAACTGACAGGGAACTTGTCAAATTCAGGTCTCGTCCTCACTTTAGAATTCGATTACCACACCTCTAATACTGATCATAACAGATAAGACTTTATCACTTAGGAAATGCTGATTTTGAGCACGGCTTCACACAAAAATTAATTAAGCTGAAGACAAATTTCACTCAAAACGGTAACCCAGATTTACAACAGCAGATTAATTTTTCACCGGTTCACAGCATGCATGCATGCCGGTGTGCGTGCGCGAGTACCAGAGCCCTTACCTGTCTCCCTTGGAGCGACGTTTCTGTATATTCTTCCCCTTGGGTCTCCTCTCGCTGCCCAGGCAGGGTGCTCCCCCGGGCCCCGTCACCCACAGCGACTCTAGGCCCTTGGAGGACTTCTTGTAGGTGAACTCCACGGGCTCACCCTCCTTCAGGCTGCGGAAACCCTCCATGTGGAGCTTGCTCTTTACAAAAACACGAGATGTACTGAGCACACTGGCTAGCAGGTGTCACATTATTGCCACTTGTCAACACAATCTTCTGCCTGTAACAACTACTAGGTCTCCTCCGTTGAGCTGACAGCAGTGTAATTAATCACCAGGTCTTACACCAATGAATGCTAAATGCAGCAGCCTAGGGAAATCTGAGATATAAACCTATTCAAATACAGAGTAGCTTTACCATAAAGCAGAGCCCTGAAAAACTAAGAAAGAACATAACAAGAACTGTGAGGATGGCGGCTCTGCTACCACCACAACCAATGTCACTTCCCTATCCCTACAGAGGCCAAGCAAAAGGGCAAGTGCGTCACCAAACTGATCCCTGTGTCTAACACTCACGTCTGCTATGATCTCCTCTGCTAACTTTGCACAGTACATCAGGAATGCATCTTACTTAATGCAAAATGTGTCTTCCCAACTGTTTTTCTCCATATCAACAGACATTAATACTATTGTTAAAAAAAAAAAAAAGTTATGACTAATAAAGTATTCTCCATCTCATCTGCGCAGCAGATGAAAATGCTTTGATTGGCTCGTGAAGCTCTAGATATGTTCTCATGATTTTTATAAGCACAGAGAGCAACCTTCAAATTTTGGTGCTGGGAAGAGGGGGTGCAATTTAAAATGAAACCAGAGGACCAAAATGAGTTCAAGTCTTCCATTGCCCCTCCCCCTTCTCTTGGGGGGGGGGGTGTGGTTGTGTAAGTGCATGGACATGAAGCCACCACCTTCCCCCAAGCTCACCCCCATCAGTCACAGCATTCCAATTCCAAACCCCCCAACCCCAATAGCACACAATCATCAGCAAGCAGTCCACTGACCCACCAAAATGAGTCCATCTGGTCAGCCACACACTGACCATGGCCGGAGGATGCTGGGAAGCAGAGGGGGTGGGTGGGAACATTCCTTGAATGGTTGTTTGCCAGGGGCACACTTCAGTGTGGGAGACGTGGAGAAATTTAAACCATGCAATGACTGCAATCTCCTTCAGCTAGTTTACCTGGTGGACTGTGAGATGCAAAGCGGTCTGCAAAGAAGTAACGCATTTAGACCACATGACAAACGAGATTCAGGCTCTTCTGCATTCAGATGGTCTGTTAACATCACCCATCTCTCATAACAGGAAAAAAAATATATATAATAATAATAATAATAATTAAAAAAAAGTCCAGACAATAAAACCAGATAAGAATATGAACAGTATATGCTGTCCTACAATTTTACAAAACCCACCAAGCAAAAGCTCATTCCTAGCTCATGCAAATGATTATAATGAACATACATGATTCTGATTAAAATCACAGTTAAACTGTGGTAATATCTGGTCTTTCTGCTGGCGGAGATAATATACTCAGATTCAGATTAAATGACAGGATCAGGCACCAGAGAGACTTGAAGAACAGGATTGTGGGAAAACAGACATTAGGATGTGTGGGGGAGTAGATTTCTCTGAGATACCACAGCAGGCCTGGAGGGCTGGGATTAGAGCTAAAATGCATCCTAAGGTGGGGAGGGGGGGGCACATTGTGTTGAGAAGAACCTGGAAAACTACCAGCCAATCAACAGGAAATTCCAGCTAATACCAGTGCATGCATTCCATTTTACCAAACTACAAGACTACAAAAATTCACTACATCATTACAAAAACAATGAAGTACTGTTGATATGTATGCTATGGTGCAAGATAATGCAAGAAATGTAGCATGAGGGAGTGTTCTTCTTTTGTATTTAACCAACACCGCAAGTCAATTGTAGTTTGATACATCAAATGTCTATACAAGGGAAGGAAGAAAAAGCTAATAAAAAAACTCACATTTCCCACAGGATAACACTAACATAAACACTAATACAAATTATGAGGCAATTTAACCATTATTAATAGCACTGTTGCCACTTTTATTTCCACCGACTGCTATTTCTAGCTACATTTAAACCTATTTCTGGTACGTATCAGCATTCCAAAATGTAAATAAAGTTTTTTGTTAGAGGCATTACTTGCACATGAGGAAAACTGGATTTTACAAAAAAAAAAAAAAAAAAAAAATCTTTGGCTAATCAGGCCTTTGCCATTTTGGGAAAATGAGCAGCATGTAAATGCAGAGATACTTTCATATTCAAAGCAGGTCAAGCAACAACAGTTTCATGAGGTTATGGTTGGGGGTACTGGTCAAGAATGAAGCCACATTCCCAGCCTGTCTCAGTGCTTTTTGGTGCAATCAAGTCATTGCCAAGACACCACCATGTCTCTAGTCCATTTTATGGCCTCCTCGTGCCAGTGGTCTTGGTCAAGACCCCCTACTCCTACACAGGGGAGGTGATGCCTTTTGAAGTGGCCACACTGGGAGGTACTAACCCCCCACAACCTCTCTGGCCCTGAGAACCTTGAATTCCACCACAACCCCCCATCAGCCCTTTTTGGAAGTACAGGGTATGCACCCTTTGCTCCCCCTTGTTTTGTGTTTTTGTTTGTGGGTGGGCGCGTGGGGGGGGGGGGGGGGGGGGGGGGGGGGGGGGGGGGGGGGGGG